>CANXYI011354790.1:0-13836 GCA_948208565.1 Hura crepitans | reverse complement strand
CATGTAAAATAGAAATGGTTAATTGTTTGATTGGAAGGAAATAATGGAATACTTGAGATGTGCCTAATGTAGAATATATAATGTGATATATTAATTATGGAAAAAATTTCTTAATGGTTGAATGGGATAGTGAGGAGTTGTGGGCTCGAAAGGCATCTTATTTAATGCAATATATAAATCTTGTGAATTTGAGGATGAACATAATATCAAATACTAAATTAATGGGTTTTAATACATATATGTGTGCGTGAAGATGTGTATGGAAGTGGAATTATGTGTATATGTGTGCACGTTAATGTGTGATGCTTAGGAAATTGTATTAATATGTGTATAAATAGTTTATTTGTGTGATTAATATGAGAAGAAGTTTTGTGCTTATGTGTGTTCATGGCATGGCCGAATGGCATGCATAAGGTGGATGTTTAGGTGAAAGAATTTGTGATGAGAAATTTTGATGTAGTTAGATTAGAATGTGAACATAACTAATATTTGTAAGGTGGCATTTGTGAAAGGAAATGATAGTGGGTAACAATGCATGACTTGACCTAAAATATTATAAGATATGAAAAATGTACATATATATATATAATGGGTGGTGGCTGCTTAAGTAGGAAGTATATACATAAATCTCAATCTTCTACACATGATGTGATATGTTTAAGATAAAAATAATGCATGAAATATGAAATTAAATTAAGTAGCTTATAAGTGGCTGAATGGCTTAATATGTTTGGATGTATATAATTGACACTTAAATGTAGATCAAATAATTTTAGCCTAATTTAAGTAGCATGACATAATTTAAATTGAGCTTTTACAAAGGAATGAAATTAATGACAATAACCTAATTAATTGAAGAATAATTAAATGAATCTTTTAATAGGGAGAGAAAATGTAATTATAATGTATAAAGAGATATTGGATAAATAAAGAGAAGATTGTGAAATGATTAGTATATGAATTACTAAACCTTGTTTATGCATTAATAGATACGAGACTGATATAAAAATGTAAATGTATAAAGAAAAGAGAATGAATGATATGGTAAGTAATATTCTGGCATAAAGATATTGTTATGTAAACACAATTTATTTGAAAGGAATCAATGTTTAATGATAAATGATTCAATAAAGACTAGAATGTGCGGACCATATTAGTCAAATGGCCACTAGATAGGTTGATCAGTTAACTACCAACTTAGTGTAGTAGCTACTAGTGGTTTGATTTGGAAGGGTCATTACCTATTGTATGGCAGGTGTAACTACTGAGGTTCTAATGAGAGCCCTACACACATTTAGATATTGGGAGGTTTGCCAGGATTGATCCTTGCTATCCACTTTGTTTTGATATTGGGAGGCCCATTAGGGCTGATCCTTACTATCTACCTATATTGGGATATTTGGAGGCCTATTAGGGCTGATCCCTACTATCCACTTGTATTGGGATATTTGGAGGTCTATTAGGGCTGATCCCTACTATCATGGTGCTGAGGGGTCCATTAGGTCTGATCCTTTCCATTCGATACCAGGAGGTTTTGTAAAGTTAATACTTGCTATCGAATGGATGGTTTGTATAGACACCAAGGTCCAAAATGTAGACCACTATACAAAATGGATCCTGTTATCTAGTATCATAGAGTTAGTCTCTCAGATATGGGCTAAGTTAAAGGATTTAGTGAAACTGTTGCTTAAATTAATTAAATGAAGATCAAAATGGCAATGAACCATAAATGAATTAGATATCAGTAAAGTTTCTAATATTCTTAGATTTTATATAGGTGGAGCATCAAAACTAATTAGAGGAAGTCCAAAATAATATGAATACGGTAGAATTAGTAAAAGATAGCAACAACTATAGATAGATTAATGAGAACTTATATGTAGTAATTTGTGACTAATATATGACACTATGGATGTGTGAATTTATATTAATGGCATCTGTCAATATTACATGTCTTTGTATATACATAATGCATGAACTTAATTAGAATTGGTGGTAATGTATGTTATGCTAATTTAACATTTGAATTAAGCACCATGTTAATATATTAACTAGTACTAATAAGCTTTTGAATTCGAGAAATCATAAATTACCCTAATGATTAATATATGTTTAAATGTTTGTATTATGTGTATAATAATTATTCCTATGTTCATATGTATATTTCAATAAATACATCACTAAGCATATATTTAGCATATTAGTTCCTCCAATGCCCAGGTTTAACTTAGGTCTAGTAGGTACAGCCTTAAAATGCAGCAGTTTAATGATAAGAAATCATATCTAATAAGGCATAGTCCTTTATTTTATTAAATGAATTGAAGGGTTTGGTACTTATTTAGGAGTCCTTGTATTGTCAAGTAAAACACCTTGTTAATAAAGTTTTAGCTTTATGTGATTTAATCAATAATTTGTATGTAATACAAGTATGATAAGTTGTTAATTGTAATTGTAATTATGATAAAGAATGATTTGATTAGTGTACACTAATAAGGATAGTATAGCATGGAACTCTATTATAATTTGTTATGTTTATTCAATGATGGGTCAGGAGGACTCGAAGATATGGATTGATGTAAGAACTATACTAGAAGTGTTTTTATGTAGGTAGAAATTTTTTATTTTCCTTCTGAGCAATTGTTAGGCTACTGAAATTTTTGTAATCTTAAAAATTTTGGACAAAGTGTTTTTATTGGCTTAGTACAGTCTTAATAAGAATTAGATAAAGGATCAAGATTAAAACAATAGTAAAGAGTCGACCTGGTGGTCAAACTTGTAGAAGTTAAGTGAAAGATATGCAGGGTAGATATCAGGATGGGTGACCTATAGGAAGTAGCATTTCTTATCTAGTTTCATTAGGGGCTGGGAAGGGGGTGTTACATTAGGTGGTATTAGAGTTTAGGCATTTCTAAGACCGTAAGGTCTACATGAGTATCCAAAGATTAGATTGGGGTATGATTTTTTTGAAAAGAGTTTACATTGTTAAAGGTTGCCAAGTCATATTTTGTTGTTCATGTTGTGTTGAGAATTATAGAATAATGCGATTAATTAGATAACTAAAAGGAGAAATGAAGAAAAAATAAGGGTGATAAAATTAAGAGAAAGTAATTATCTAAGAAGAATTGAATATAGAACATTATAGCTGTTTACCCTTTTATAGGAAATTGAATCATTGTATAATAAGTACATTGGTGAATTTAATAGGCATTTTCTAGCCTTAAGCAACCTGAAATGGTTAATTTTGAAAGGGATTTGAGAAAAATGAGTAAGAGTCTAACAATTATTGTTCTTGAGGATACGAAGTTTTTAGATATTGGTTATAAAAGACAACTGAGACCTTGTATCAGTATATCGATAAATAGAAAATGTATATTAATACTAAAAGATTAGGATACAAACAATAAGTATAACCTAAGAGGAAGAAGAAATTAATAGTTTGGGAATATTTAAAAATGATTATAAGGTATTGATGACTAGTGTTACATGAGGTATTAAAGAACAAAAGATTCTTAAGGGGATAAGACTAAAGAGAAAAAAGAGGACATGACTAAGAATAGTGATGAGCAAAACATATATAAGGAAAAAGGAATCATTGAAATTAAAAGAGTTAATGCCCCAAATACATGTCAATGTTCCTAAGGTGATGGATTGTTTTCTTCATTATTGATGCATGAGGCATTGGGGTTGGGTTATGCATTAGTTAGTAAGGAATATCATCTTGGCATTTTGTATACCCATATTATTCCACATATATCGCATTTAACATCACACATGCACAACCATTGCTTGATCACATACATACAGACAGCCCTCCTGCTAAGGGAATTGATAGAGTACAATAATAATATTAAGTAATGAGTTGACAAGATAATATATAGAGACATAAATTAAAAGATGCCCTAAGGTTAAGTGAGATGGACTAAGAAGGAAGTGACACCTATAGAGATAGGTGGAACTAGTTATATAATGAAATGCAAAATGAAAGAAAAAAATATCATAATGCTATTAGTAGAGGAAGGAATAGGTAATAAGGGTTGAGAATTAGAGTAACATAGAGATGAATTATATAACTATAAGGTATAAGACTATATCATTAAAGGTGAATTGTGGAAACTTATAAGGAAATCATAGACATTCAGGATAGAAAAGGAAGTGAACCCCTACTTATTTGTTAAGAGGGTAAGTAAATCTAAAGTACCTATTTGAGTAGCAACTAAGAGGAAAGTTAATTCCTAGAATGTATTAGGTAAGTGGAAGGATAAGTAAAATCGATGATCGCTGAAATATAAAGCGAGAGATCTGAATGAGAAGGATAAATGAACATTAACTCAGGTATGATAATAATAAGTTATGTGAGGATACGGATAACATATCTCATAGGAATTTGAGGACAAAATTCTCTTAAGAGAGGAAGGATTGTAATGCCTATAACACTCCGACATATGAATAGTGCTTCTCCGATAAGCGAATAGTGCCCCTTAGAGCTTAGGGTGGAAATTTATGAAGTATGATAGGAATTTTCTTACTATTTAATATTACATAATAAGGGTAGGTTTAAGTTAAAATTTGGAAGCAAAATAGGGTTATTTGAGCGGTTAATGAATAAAGGGAAGCGACGGGTGAATAGTATTCACCCGAGAAAAAGTGAATAGTACCTTCCTAGAGTCGAGGTTGAGTTAAGTGAATAGAATGGTAGGAAATATTATAAAACAATTTTTTAATGAAATTTAGAAGTGAATGGGAGTCATTAAAGAGGTTAAAAATGCAAGTGAAAATTTTGTGGCAGTGTATCATGAATAGTGACGTAGTAAAAGCTAAAGGGAAAAATATTTTGAAGTTGCTCAAAATATACTAAATGGTTAAAAAATTATAACTAAGCTAATGGTATAAGGATTGGAATTTTTTGAGGTGAAAAAGTTATTTAACAGAATTAATTTAGGACATATTAATTTAATTTAAATAGTTATCCTCTAAATTAAATTTTGATTTTAACAGGATAATTATATAATGTATTTATCTGAATGACACCAGTTAGGAGTTAAATTGACATCTTAAAGGTCTATAATTAATTTTTAATGGGAGAAAGATATGGAATTTTAGTGGCCTTTGAATAGGACACTTGTCTACCATCTAAACACCCTCCACTAAATATAAAAAGGCCAAAATTTTTCATATTAGGACAACTTCTCCTCCCTCTTTTGCCAGCCATAGTTGATGCCATTTGCAGTGTCTCTCTGCCTCAATTTATCCTTGCTTTATACATATAATTAAGCCCTCTCTTCATTAATTAAACATATCAAAATAACATCCACACCTCACAAAACATTATTAAGGCTTTAAAATTTTGAAAGGAAGCTTAAATTTGAAGAATTCGAGAGAGGGTGAATTGGGCCATTTTGTGGTAAAAGTAATTATTTTCATGGTTTATTATTTTTCCTAGGTAATTTTAGGTGCCAAACTAATACTTATGATCTTAGATTAAATTTTAGAAATTTATGTGATTTATTAAGAATCTTCTAGCAATTATTATGTGTATGTATATGAGGAAATTATGGAGGCTTGGTGGAATTTATGAGGAAATGATGTGAGGAGGCTAAATTGAATCTACAAAGCCTTTAAGTAAGTGTGTTCAATAAAATATACAAATGAGATATTAAATTATGTAATTAAAGTGTGTATACTAACATGTTTGTGAAGAAAATAGTATAAATATGCGTGTAATTTTGCATTGGTTGATATCATTAAGTTAATTAAGAGTTTGATGAATAGATAACATAGAAAATTGAATAAGGAATGATGAATTGTATGAAGTGGCCAAATGGTATGCAGGTGTGTGTGAATTATTAAGTCAGGAGGATAAAGCATGTGTAATGGTGTTAATCATAATAAAATAATGCCTGCGATAAAGAAATGGTGAATTGTTTGATTGGTAGGAGATAATGGAATGCTTGAGATGAGGCTAGTGTAAAATCTTTGATGTGATATGTTAATTAGGGAAATTTTTTCTTAATGGCCAAATGGGTTATTGAGGAGTAGTGGGCTTGAAAGGTGTCTTATTTAATTCAATGTATAAACTGTGTGAATCTAATGATGAACATAATATCAAATACTAAATTGATGGGTTTTAATACATATATGTGTATCTGAAAATGTGTATTGAAGTGGAATTATGTGTGTATGTGTGTATGTTATTGTGTGATGTTTAGGTAATTGTATTTATGTATGTATAAATAGTCTATGTTTGTGATTAATATATGAAGAAATTTTATACATGTTTGTGTTCATAGCATGGCCAAATGTTGTGCATGAGGTGCATGTTTGGGTTAAAGTGTGTGTGATGAGAAATTTTGACGTAGTTAGAGAGAATGTGAACATACTGAATATTTGTAAGGTGGCATTTATGAAAGGAAATGATGGTGGGTAATAATACATGACTTGACCTAAAATATGGTAAGGTATGAAATATGTACATATATGTAAAAAGTGGGTGGTGGTTGCTTAAGTAGGTAGTACATACATAAATCTCGATCCTCTACACATAATGTGATTTGTATAAGATAGAAATAATGCATGAAATATGAAATTAGCATAAATAGCTTGTAAGTGGTCGAATTGCTTAGTATGTTTGGATGTATATAATTGATGCTTAAATATAGATCAAATAATTTTAGCCTAGTCTAAGTAGCATGATAGAATTTAAATGTAGCATTTAAAAAGGAATGGAATTGGTGGCAATGACCTTATTAATTGAAGAATAATTAAATGAATCTTCAATAAGGAGAAAAAATGTAATTAAATGTAAGAAGAGATATTAGATAAATAATGGGAAGACTAGGAAATGATCAATATAACAATTATTATACCTAGTCTATGTATTAATAAATACAAGACTAATATGAAGAGGTAAAAATATAAAGAAAAGAGAATGAAAGATATGATAAGTAATATTCTAAAAGACTATGACTTAGAGATGTTGTTATATGAGCGTGATTTATTTGAAAGGAATTAATGTTTAAAGATAAATGATTAAATAAAGATTGGAATGTGAGGCCTATATTAGTTAGATGGCCACTTGATAAATTGACCAGTTAACTAGGGACTTAGTATAGCAGTTGCTAGTGGCTTAATTTAGAAAGGGTCATTGTCTATTATATGGTGGGTGCAGCTGCTGAAGTTCTAATGAGAGCCCTACACACTTTTGGATATTAAGAGGTCCACCATGACTGATCCTTACTATTAGGAGGCCTATTAGGGATGATCCTTGTTATTCACATGTATTAGGATACTAAGATGTCTATTAGATTTGATCCCTACTATCTAGGTGCTAGGAAGCCGATTAGGGTTGATCCCTGCCATTCGGTATTAGGAGGTTTTACGAAGCTGATCCCTACTATCAAATGGATGGTGTGTAAGGATGCTAAGGTCCAAAATGTTTACCATTGTTAAAGGATTTAGCATTGTAGAGTTAGTCTCTTAGATAGATCCTATTATCTAGTATTGTAGAGTTAGTCTCTTAGATATAGGCTAAGTTAAAGGATTTAGTGAAACCATTCTTTAAATTAATTAAATGAAGATCAAACTAGAAATGACCTATAAATTAATTGGATATCAACAAAGTTTCTAATACTCTTAGATTTTGCATAGGTGGAGTATCACAACTAATTAGTGGAAGTCTAAAATAATATGAATATGGCAAAATTAGTAAAAGATAGTAACCATTGTAGATAGATGAATGGGAACTTGTATGTAATAGTTTCTAACTAATGTATGACACTATGGATGTGTGAACTTATATTAATGGCATATCTTGATATTGCATGTCTTCATACATATGTAATACATAAACTTAATGAGAAATGGTTGTAATGTATGTTATATTAATTTAACATTTAAATTAAGCACCATATTAATGTATTAACTAGTACTAACAAGCTTTTGAATTTAGGAAATCATAAATTACCCTGATGATTAATATATGTTCAAATGTATGTATTATGTACATGATAATTTCAATGAACACACTAGTAAGTGTATGCTTTGCATATCAATTCATCTGATATGTAGGTTTAGCTTGGGTTCATGTAATGCTTGTAAGTTAAGGCTCCATGATCTATACCTCGAAGGCTCAAAAAGTGTGCCTAAAGTACCGAGTCACCTTCATAAGGCCCAAGACGGGGCATACTAGTCATGAAACTTTGAAGGGCTTGAAAATTAAGAAAAATGACAAAATTTAAAGATTAATTAGAACTAATAAATTATTTTAGGCCAAAATGTAGTGGTCAATGGTCTTAAATGGATTTGAGCTAGGAATGACCTAAGATGCAAAATTCAAAAATTACTATGAGTCTATTGGTGAAGGAATTTTTAAATTTCGAGGTCATTTACTAATTTTCTTAAGTTTTAAGTTTTACATAGAAATCGAGGTAGTTAGTTAACTATATTACTAATTGAATTTGGCTCTAAAATTTTACGAGGCATTAAATAGGCCCAATGAATGTTTTTTGAAATTGACACAACAATTTTTGGATGTTCAAGTGATTGTTAAAAATTTCCCAAAGTTTCTATCGAAATGGAGCATTTTCGAGGCGCTCGGGTGACCTATGTCACCACCTGAGCCACCTCAGCAACTATAAAAGGGGGGCTAAGTGGCCACTACCCCACTTGACCCATTGCCACCTCACTTTCCACCAAATTTTTGTTTCTTCTTCCTCTCCCACTTGATGCCACCTTTACCTTTGTCTCCCCTATTTTCATGGCTGCTTAAGCTCTTTTTCCTCTTTAATTATCACCAAAAATTTCTTTAGCTAGGCAACAAATAGTCCTTAAAGGTTTTAGAGGCCATAAATAACCACATAATTCATAAAAAATTAAAAAATCCTTAATTGCACACAAAGGGAAAGTGAAAATTTAATTTCAAGATTAAGTGTGTTTTCTTCAATTTTAATATTTTTCTAAGGGGATTTCATTCCTATAAGGGAGTTTATGTTTGATTTTTTTTAGGCTCATGGAACTTTTAGGGTTTTTCCTAAGGCTTTTTTGTATCTATATAAGCTAAGGTATTTTAGGAGTGCAACAAGGCAATTAACAAGCCAAAAGTGTAGAAAAAGCCTTGCAATTTAGTGAGGTATGTGAATTTAATGCATTTAAAACATGCCATGGTTAATTTGGGTATGATTTAGGATGGAATGTTGTATAGAATTTAAGGATATTATGGCTAAAGCACATGTCACCATGAATTGAGCATGTATTAATTATATTTGTGTGTGGTTTGAATTATTTAAGTGATGATTAGGTGAAAAGAATGGATGGAAGTGTGAGAGGTCACTTTGGCTGAGAGTATGTGTGTGTGTGGAATGTGTTATAGCTTGGTTTAGGTAGGAATTTGATGTCTTGTAGTGTGTATGACATGGAATTTGATGGATTATGTATGTGTATGGTGAAAAAAAGAAAGGTTAGGTAGTGAAACCATGAGTAGTCGAGAGGTGCCTTAGGTTGTAAGGTGTGTGTACGGCATGGTAGCATGGGGTGTTGAATGAGAAATAATATGTTAAGGATAGAATTATATGTGTATGTGGTGAATTTAATGGAAAAATGCTTGTAGGCATGTTTTCATGGTGTGGTTGAGGCATATATAAGGCATGTCAAGGCTTGGTTTGTAAGGTATGTGATGTGTGTGTATGTATGCTTAAATGATGTCGTTGTATATGTATGTATGATTGAATGCGAAGCAAAGCATGTATATGGCAATTAGCAAATTTTGGCTGAGAAGAATGTGAGGTAAGTGAGGCATGATGTACATGTTATGGCATGATATGTGTATGTGAGAATGGCATGTCATAGTAAGCATGAAATATGCAATGTCAGATTGGCTTGACCATGATTATATAGTGATAAGGAATTAATGTTAAAAGTGAGCTAGAATGTGACTTAAAAATGGCTTAAAATCTAATGGTAAAATTGACCTAAAAATGAAACCTAAATTGGCATGTAATTAGACCTAAAACTTGAATGCTTTTGTGGGATTTGTATGGAAAGAATTAGAGGCCATTTTTAAGGCCAATTGAGCTATGCAAATTGATGTGGCTTTAAGCCTATGAAAATGTGTGAAAATAGATGCAACTAGCACAGAAAAATGCTAAGAAAAAGACAAATTATAAACTTATAATTGTGTACGTAAAATAAAAGAATGACCTATAAATGTCCCGAAAAAATGACTTATGGACTTATGCACTGAAACTAGTTTTGAACTTGGACATAATAGGACATAAGATAATGAATTAAACTAGACTTAAAGTGGACTTCATTATGCTTGAAGAAGTCACCTAATTTGGCTTAGAAAAATAGACCCGTAATTGTCTGGTAGGACAAAAAATGACCTGTAATTGTCCAGGTCAAATTTTGACTATCAAAATAATTTCATAACTAATTGCTAATCAAACTTAAATATTATAAAATGATGATCAATAAATAAATGGACATAAAATGATGTATATAATTGATGCTTAGAGGTAGATCAAATAATTTTAGCCTACTCTAAGTAGAATGGTAGAATTTAAATTGAGAATTTACAAAGGAATAGAATTAGTGGCAATAAAATAATTAATTTAAGAATAATTAAATGAATCTTTAATAGGGAGAGAAAGTGTAATTATAATTTATAAAGAGATATTGGATAAATAATAGGAAGATTGTGAAATGATCATTATATGAATTACTAAGCCTGTTGTATTTATAAATAGATATGAGATTGATATAAAGAGGTAAAACTATAAAGAAAAGAGGATGAAAGATATAATAAGTAATATCTTAAAAGACTATGGCTTAAAGATGTTGTTATGTGAGCATAATTTATTTGAAAGGAATTAATGTTGAAAGATAAATGATCAAATAAAGACTAGAATGTGAAACCTATGTTATTTATATGGCCACTAGATAGATTGATAGATTAACTAGGGACTTAGTATAGCAGTTGCTAGTGCCTTAATTTGAAAAGGTCATTGCCTATTATATGATAGGTGCAATAGCCAAGGTTCTAATGTAAGCCCTGCACACTTTTAGATATTTTGAGGTCCACCAGGATTGGTCCCTACTATCCACTTTGTTTGGATATTGAGAGGCCTATTAGGGCTGATCCCTTCTATCTACCTGTATTAGGATACCAAAGGCTTATCTTTGCTATCTTAGTGTTAGAGGTCTATTATGGTTGATCTTTGCCTTTTGGTATTATGAGGTTCTATATAGTTAATCCCTATTATCGAATGGATGGTGTGTATAGACACTGAGGTCTAAAATGTAGACCACTATATAAAATAGATCCCATTATCTAGTATTGCAAAGTTAGTGTCTTAGATATAGGCCAAGTTAAGGGATTCAGTGAAACCATTGCTTAAATTAATTAAATGAAGAATAAAATGGAAATGAGCCATAAATTAATTAAATATTAGCAAAGTTTCTAATATTTTAAGATTTTGTATAGGTGGAGCAGCACAACTAAATAAAGGGTGTCCAAAAGTATACGAATATGGTAGAATTAGTAAAAGATAGTAACCATTGTAGATAGATGAATGAGAACTTGTATGTAATAGTGTATGACTAATGTATGACACTATGGATGTGTGAATTTATGTTAATGGAATCTCTCAATACTACATGTCGTTGTATATAATCGTTGTATATACGTAATGTATAAAGTTAATGAGAAATGGTTGCAATGTATGTTATGCTAATTTAACATTTTAATTAAACACCATCTTAATGTATTAACTGCTGCTAATAAGCTTTGGAATTCGAGAAATTGTAAATTACCTTGATGATTAATATATGTTTAAATTTATGTATTATATACATGATAATTTCAATGAACACACAACTAAGCTTACATTTAATGTAGCAGTTCCTCCGATGAACAAGTTTAGCTTAGGTCCATGTAATGTCCATAAGTCAAGGCTCTATGAACAGTACCTCCAAGGATTAAAAAGTGTGCTCAGAGTGTTAGGTCACCGTCATGAGGCCTAAGATGGGGCGTACTAGTCATGAAATTTTGAAGGGGTTAAAAATGATGAAAATGACAAAATTTAAAGATTTAATAGAACTAATATATTATTTTAGGCCAAAATCTAGTGGTCTATGGGCTTAGATAGATTTATGCTGAGAATGACTCAGGATGTGCCTAGACAGACTTGAAAATATCATACCTTAAAGGTCAAAAATTTATTTGAGACCAATGGTGAAAGAATTTTTAAATTTTGAGGTCCTTCACTAATTTTCTTAAATTTTTGGTTTTGCACAAAAATTGATGTTGTTAGTTAACTATTCTACCAATGGAATTTGGTTGTGAAATTTTATGAGGACCTAAATAGGCCTAATTAAGGATTTTTAAAATTGATACAATAATTTTTAGAGGTCTAAGTGATTTTTAAAAATTTCCCAAAGCTTCTAATGAAATCGAGCATTTTCAAGGCACTTAAGTGACCTGTGTCCCCATTTAAGCCTTCTCATCTACTATAAAAGGGGGGTTTAATGGCTATTACTCAACTTGACCCATTGCCACCTCACTATCCAACAAATTCTCCTTTCTTCTTCCTCTCCCACCTGATGCCACCTTCACCTTTTCCCCCTTTTTTATGGTTGCCTAAGCTCTCTCTCTAATTGTCACTAAAAATTTCTTTACATTGGAAAAAAAATAGCCCTTCAAGGTTTTGGAGGCCATAGATAACCATAGAATTCATGAAAAATAAAGAAATCCTCAAGTGTACTCAAATGGTCAATAAAAAATCATTTTCGAAGGTAAGTGTATTTTTTTTAATTCTAAATTTTTTCCAAGGGGATTTCATTCTTTTAGGAGAGCTTATGTTGTTAGATTTTGGTTCAGAGGCTTGTAGAATTTTTAGGGATTTTCCTACGGCATTTTCATGTGTATGTAGGCTAAGGTGTTGGTGGAGGGCAATAAGGCAATTGATAAGCCAAATATATAGAAAAACCATTGCAATTTAGTGAGTTATATGAATTTAATGTATTTAAAAGATGCCATAGTTAAATTAGGTTTGATTTAGGATGGAATGTTGTATGGAATTAAAGAATATTATGGCTAAAGCATGTGTAACAATGAATTAAGCATGTATTAATGCCATTTGTGTGTGGTTTGAATGATTTGAGTGATGAATAGGCTGAAAAAGTGGATGAAAGGGTGAAAAGAGTGGATGAAATGGTGAGAGGTCACTTTGGCCAAGAATGTGTATGTGTGTGTGGAATGTGTTATGGCTTAGTTTAAGTAGGAATTTGATGCCCTTTAGTGTGTATGACATGGAATTTGATGGATTTTGTATGTGTATGGTGAAAAAAAGAAAAGTTAGGTTGTGATACTATGAGTGCTCGAAAGGTGCCTTAGTTATAAGGTGTGTGTATGACATGGTAGCTTGGGGTTTTGAATGAGAAATAGTATGTTAGGGATAAAATTATATGTGTATATAATGAATTTAATGGAAAAATGCTTATAGGCATGTTTTCATGGTGTGGTCAAGGCATGTATAAGGCATGTTGAGGCTTAGTTTTTATGGTATGGGATGTGTGTGTGTATATGTATGTTTAATTATTGCCATTGTATGTGTATGTAGGATTGAATGTGAAGAAAAGCATGTATATGGCAATTAGCAACTTTTAGCCAAGAGGTATGTAAGGTAAGTTAGGCATAACGTACATGTTATGGCATCATGTGTTTGTGAGAATGGCATGGCACATTAAGCATAAAATGTGTAATGTGAGATTGGCATGACAATGTTTAGATAGTGGTAAGAAATTGATATTGAAAGTGAGATAAAATGTGACTTTAAAATGGAT
>CANXYI011354726.1:0-15172 GCA_948208565.1 Hura crepitans | reverse complement strand
TATGTGTATGTAAATGAAGAATGTATAGAAAAATAATATTAATGAATGTATATGCTAATGAATCTAAAATGGTCGAACGCTATTGTGTCGTGTGTATGAAGATTGAAATATTTTTGCTTATAAATAAATGCTATGATGATGAATATGATGTAAAGGTATAAATAATAAAGGCAATGGTAGAAAAAGGCTTGAAATGAATTTGTGTGTTGAAGAACCTATAATAGCCAAACCATGTCTCTTGAATGGTAGAATATTATTTGGTTGTTAGGGACTACAAATGGCATTATATTGATAAGAAAAAGATTATAAGAGAATGGGTGATGAAAAAGAATGAAAACTAATAAAAGTCTAATATTTTACATAAAAATGTGTCATGAGAATTTAGGCATAGTGAGATGTGAAATAAACTATATGAAAATGTGTCAAAAATTATGGAAATAAGTATGGATAGCATAGAACTTGGAATGACTGCATGAGGTATATATATGTTATGTGTGAATAGTACATGTTTAAGTATGTAAATGAATGATGTATTGATGAATAAGAAGTATAGGTATGTATAATGCATGAAAATAGGGTAAAATGACAAGAAATAAATATGTATGTATAGGAGATAAAAAAGGCTGAAACATGTATTGAATGTATGTGTATAAGAATTGATCACATGAGTATGAAAATGGCCTTAAATTGCAATGAAAATAAGAACTAGAGATCATATAAAGAAAGTGGATGAAAACTAATGAAGATGATTATTAGACATAAAAGTATGTGATGAGAATTAAGGCACATTGAAGGTGTAATTAGTTATATAAAATGAGACTTTATGATGACCATGAAATAAATGAGAAAGTATGATGAAAAACTTAGTGAGAAGCCAAAGTGATTACAATGACTAGTGATTATGTAAATCACTTGGATGACACTGTGAAGAACAGAATAAAGAAAAATAAGTTTGAATAATGTAAAATGACTTAAAGCTGAATGAAAAATAAAAATAGACATATGGCCCGTATAGTTAGACACCTACTAGATGGGTTGACCGGTCAACTAGGAATAAAGCAGCTACTAGGTTTGATCAATTAGATTAATACCACTTTTATTATGATATGTGGCTGGTGCAACAGTGTTTTGGTTCATTGAAACCACTACACAATATTTATTATCAAAAAAGAGGTTGGTGTAGCAGTGTTTTGGTTTCTAGAACCACTGCATAGGAGTATGCAGGTGCAACTATAGTATAAGGTTCATGGAACCACTACACAATATGACACATAAATATATAGGTTCAGCTATAGTATAATGTCCAAAATGTGGACCATTGCACACGTAAAATTCTGTTATTTAATGTACTTAGGTATAGTTTATCGGTATGGACTGTGATGAGATAAATGATAAATGAAATAAATTCTTAACATGAAATGATAATATAAACTATAATGAGAAAATTTAGATAAAATGACAAAAAATGATAAGAGAGAATGAAAAATACGATATAGTATATGATGTCATTGTATTTGACTATAAAATGATATGAACTATTGTAATTGCATGACGAATGATATTGAATTGCTATAGATAAAATGAAAACTTGGCATTATAAATGATTTATGATAAATGAAAACATGATATGAAATTACTATAATTGAAAAGTGTAAATGATAAATTTGATATGGTACTTGCCATTGATATAATTACCTCTTAAAGAATGTTAAATTGTTGTAAATGCTTGTTATATGAGAATGAACTACTAAAGATGATTGTAATTGCTTAAATGTCTATATGAGTATGAAAGCATGCATATGTTTTATTCAAAATTCACCGTTGAGTTGTACTCAGCATATCGATATTTTGATACACAGGGAAAATATAAAGAAAATGCAGAAAGTGTCAAGCCTCTGTAGCTGAAAGGAATGTTTGGGGTATAATTTCTCTTTCTGTATTTCATGTATATATAAGAATGTGTACTCATGTATAGTTAGAAAGTGGGTAGAGGATATAGTATTATAAAGCATGAAGATGATGTATAATTGTAAATGAAGACTCAAAAATGATTATATGTTTGTGAATAATATATGATTGTTATTTAATCTATGTTATTCTAATGATGATGGGTCAGAGACCTTGCAATATTCAATGCTGATTTTAAATATTGATTGTGCATATGTGAATATGTTGAATGATGAGATTAGAGCACTAGAAGGGATCCGAGAGTGGAGAATTATTGATTGACATATATAAAAGTGTTTTTCTTTATAGGAAAATTTTTGGATTCTAACCCGAATAGCTGTTATGCTTCCGATTTTCTGTAAAAATGTTTTCTGATGAAAAAAAAGGTTTTCTCATTGTTTTATAACTAATATGAATTCGAAATAAAGAAGCAACGAAAAAATTTTAGAAGTAAATAAGGAAATAAAATAAATTAATAAAAGTTAAACAATGAACCTTGGGGAAACCCTAGGATGGGTGATCTTAGGGGAAGTTCATGCTCTTATTGGGTTTCTTTGAAAATTAGGTAAGGGTGTGATAAACCCAATGCTTAATTAAGTATGTACAATTAGGCCTCGAATATGTTAGTTCGAGTAAAATTGTCTTTATTCCAAAAATGACCCTATGAATCCCATTCACACTTGCACTTCACTTTAGCCAAAGTTTCCCGAATAAAGATCATTACTAAAATAGTGCAATGAACTCCCCACTTTGTAATCTAGAGTGCTAAATCCTCTATTGATCACTACACTATGTTCAATTATTTCATGATATACCTAATCTCCTATCTATGTATACTTTTTATTTTAAGTAAAAGCATTAAAGTCAAAGTATATCATTCCGTACTTAAGATAGTCAGTGATCTCAAGTCCAAAGATACTTACACCACTACTATGATGAGATGCTTTTATGAACATAGATTAATTATCCATGTGAAGATCTCATGTTAAGTGTCTAATGAACTAGCTTCCTAAGTAAGCATCCACATGTTAACTATAAATATCACCGTGCTTGCAACTTGTGAGAACTATTGGTTAACCTAGTCAAGAAGTATAACATGTGCTAGTCTATCAGTATTAATAATGTCCTATTTTGGTAATACTATAACTAGGGATATGTTAGGTATTATCACAATTGCATGCAACAGGAATCTCACATCATGAACTCTTAATGATTTCCTTTACATTGTGGTTATATTCCAAGGACTTTGTTACATGGTTTAAATTATGGCAAGCAAATATAAAGAAATATATATAAGCACCAAGTAATGAAGAAAAATGCCTTTTTCATTAATAAATGAATGTTTTATGTCCATATCATACAAGTGCTCTAGGGTATACAACTAACATTCTCCACTTACTCTAGAGCCAATCACCTATGCATCTAATGCCCATGGCGTTTACATGCTAATCAAACTTCCCTTATGACAATGCCTTTCTAAGAGCATCAACTACATTCTAATCTATGTGGACTCTTTCAATCTTCACGTATTATCCACCGATATCTCCTTAATTAGGTGGTAGTGCCTAAGAGCATATTTGGATCGTTGATGATACTATGGTTACTTGGCTAGTGCAATAACCCCATTGTTGTCATAATACAGTGGTATTAGATCAATAATGTTAAGGACCACCCTAAGTTTAGTAATGAACTTCTTAATCTAAACCACTTTCTTAGTTGTATCGAAAGCTGCTATGTACTCATCTTCAGTTGCAAAATCTATAGTTATGTCCTGTTTGGAACTTTTCAAAACAACTGCTCCTCCACCCATAATGAATATATAGCCAAACTGAGACTTACAATCATCCTTATCAGATTGGAAGCTGTCATATGTATACCTGCTTACTTGCAAGTCTCTATCTCTATATACCAAGAACATATCCCTATACCTTCTCAAGTATTTAAAGATGTTCTTGATAGTTGCCTATTCCTCTCTATAAATGGATAGGAATCTGCTCATAACACTTAAAGAAAATGGCACATCTGGCTTAGTACATAACATAGCATAAATAATAGATCCAATAGCAGATGCATATAGGATCTTACTTAAGCGCTCTTTCTCCTCTTATGTCCTAGGACACAAAGATTTAGAAAAGTGTTTCCCATACACATTAAGAATAAAGCCTTTCTTAGAGAGATCCATGTGTAGATTTATGTATGTTTTACTAGGGATGAGGCATTTAGTGTTTGGATTCAAAATCAAATCTTATTAATGCCCTAATAAAATACCTTTTTTATATTCTAATATTTATCAATCCTTTATTATGCAAGCAAGCATTATAATTAAAGCATTCACATCACCTTTTCATATAGAGAGAATAAATTACCATATTCAAAGTATACAACAAGCATAAGTGTAAATGAGCATCCATAAATTGGGTTGTTTATTAGTTGTTACTTAACTTGACAACTATCCATAATTCTATTAGAATTGGCAGCAATTGCCCAACTCCCATCTCTAAGAGATTAGCCTTTGTTAAAATATATTTTTTGTGTATTTTTATAAAAGAAAACATAAAATTGTTTTTTTAAGAAAACATAAATTAATTATGGAGAAAAATTATTAATGTGAGGTTAGGCATTTGGCATGTAAAACAAGTTATTAATGTAAGGACTCAAAAATCTCGACTTTCATGAATAGTACTTCCCGAGATGAATAATGCTTCTTGAAACCCAAGTCGCACTAAGCATACTAACAAGGAGTATTACTTATGAGAAAATTTTGGACAAAGTTTGAAGCTAATCCGAAGTCATTCGGATAGTTAAAAATGCTAATTAAGATTTTATAGTAGTGTCCTATGAATAGTGCCATAGGCAAAGTTGAATTGTAAAATAAATAAAATGTTGCTCAAAATAATCTAAAAATGTTACAACCTAATACTCAAATATTTTGAATAGTCTAATGGTTTTGGAATTAGAATTTTTTGAGTTCGAGAACTATTTTTACCCAATTTTTAGGTCATAAATATATTAATTTTTTAGGTTATTGTCAAAATTTGGGCTCGAGATTTTGGGAGGGTTTAAGGCTTTTGGCATAGAAATAGGGGAAAATTGATATTCCTATTGGTTATAACAATTTTTCGAAAGAAGGAAAAATTATATATGGAAAAAGTATAAAAAGGGGAAAGATTTCATTCCTCCATTTCACACAATGCAACTAACACACTCCCCTTCTCTATCAAGAAAACCAACACCCTCTCCCTCCCATTTTCTTTGATTTTTTCTTCTTCCACAATAAGACCCACACTGAAATATTATACCTAATTCAAAGAGTTTCTCGAGATGAGTCCATAGACACAAAAATCATCGAGGACGGTAGAGTATTTTGAGAGAAAAATCGAGAAGTTTCCCGAGGTAAATAGTAACCTCCCCACACTTGAGTTTTTCTTTTTTGCTAATTTTATTTTTCACAGGTTCTTAGGGTGTCGTGGAGCTTATATCTAAGCTTGGAATATTTTTTTGACTTTTATATTATTTTATATTAATTTTTTATTTTTGTACTATTTTGTATTCGTAGGCGAAATGTCGGCTTAAGCCTCCCAAGGAAAGGAAAAGCCCTAGGCCAACTTTGGGTGTCCTATATGATCCTAATTGGTATATGTAATTACCTTAAATTGTATAAAATTTTGTTAAAAGTGTTATGTGCATTTATGTCCATAATGGTAATAAATGAAATTGAATGCCTAAAAATGTAATAAATGCTATAATTAGAAATTATGATGAATGAGATTATACATGCATTAAATATAATGGTTTGTTGTGATTATATGTGATCAAATTATAATAATGTTAGTATTAAGCTTATAAATGCAATATGCAGGTTAAAACTAAGTATGCCATGGTTATGTGTCGTGTGCCTAAGAGTGCATGCATATGGTTATACATGATTTGAACATGTGCAATGGACATAAGGTGTGGTAAAATGCCATAAAATTATTGTTTAAATTGACATTTGGCTTTTGAATGGCATAATGATATATTGTTGTGTTTTGATGCCATTACACCTAAGAAATGAGTCTTACGGGTTATAATGGACATCAATAGGCCTAAGTTGGCTAAGTGTGTATATATAGGCCATGCAAAAGGTGCAATGAGGCCAATTGTGAATTTAAGCAAAATAATAGTATAAAAAGTGAAATATGTTAAAATGACACATAATGACATGTTTAATGATGCCTATATAGTTAGACAACCTAGTTTGGATAGGTTGATTGGTCAACTAGGATTTTTTTAGTAGCTACTAGCATACCTTTAGGTATGAGACCTATGGGTCATTAATTTTTGTGTCGACATGCATGAGAGCCTACGGGCTTAAGTTTATTTATGCATCTGAGGATGTGAGTGCCTATGGGCCTAAGATTATACATTTGAGGATATGAATGCCTTCGAGCCTGAGATTACATACCTAAGGGTATTAAAGCCTTCAGGCCTAAGTGTTGTGCATCTACGGACATGAGAGCCTTCGAGCCTAAGTATATGCATCTACAGATGTGAGTGCCCTGGGGCTTAAGTATATATACCTATAGGTGTGAGTATATTCGAGCCTAAGTTATCTATTATCTAGTCTTAGTTAGCTGCCTTGTTGATATGGGCATAAGTTAAATAGATCAAAATCACTCAAAAAAATGTATAATTTGGAATTATTTGTTAAATGACATTAATATGGGACAAATGAACATAGGTAGGCCAAATGACACAAAAATTGGATTTAAGGTGTCCAGATATAATTATTATCATTCATATGTTTATAAATGGTGTAAATATGATTCTGATGTGGAAATGAGTCTATGAGTGAATATAAGCATCATAACTTGAAATATATATATGACATTATTCCTTACAATGCATAGTTACAGTATGGTAGCTTACATGCTATTACAATGATGATATAACATATGTTGTGCATTATAGTCTATGAATTATTGTTATATAATGATTATGGGATTTTTGGCATGTATGATATCTAAACGCATGATTATTGCTTAAAATGTGCATTTTTGTAAATAAGACCCCAAAATTGCATGTTTGTGATATAAACCAATAATGACTTGCGCTATATATATGAGCGTGCTAAAACTAACCTTTTTACAAGTTAAAATGATTACACCACTAAGCAAAAGCTTAGCATATTACTTGTTTGTTATGCGTAGGTAACAGGGTAATAGATTAAAGCTAAAGCTTTTGTATATCATGAGACATGAAGATAACCCCTATGTGGGTATTTTTGTACTTTTTGTAATAGTGATTGTGATGTAATGTAATGGGTTAATAGTTAGTGTGCTCTTGTGATCCCCGAGGGATTAGGTCTAGTTTGCATTTTGTAATGGGTTTTTATACTCCAATATTATTACTATTTGTTTTTCCTTTTTTGCTTCTCGCATGTTGATGTGCTGATTAATGAGTTGCATGTGAGAATATTGACTATGGAGAGCCTGAGGCTTATTGTGTTTTATGTTGTGATTGGAGGGTCAAGAGGACCCATTAGGTTATAAATGAGATTATTGATATTATAGAAGTGTTTTTAAGCAAGTAAAAATTTGGGAAAGTGTCCCAATATAGCCATTATGCTACCAAATTTTGGACATGATGACCCTAATATTTACCTCGATATGCATTTCAAAAGGTTTTTAATGTTTTATTACATATTTGAGACATGGAAATGTTTTTTTGAAGTAAAAGTTTTAAATTTCAAGTGATTTTTGGATAACAAAACTAGATATCATTTTGAGTGCGCATGTCCCCCATCGGCTTCGGTGTACAGATTGAGTGAAGGGCATGACAATTAAACTAAATATTACAACCAAAAATAGTAAAAAAAAAAGGTATAAAACCAAATAAACAAATAAAGAGTAAGCTATTTGTTCCTGTCTCTACATCATCAAGTCCGTGCGGATTTGTTCCTGTCTCTACATCATCAAGTCCGTGCGGACTCATTAAGGCCATTGGTCTATGTCTATGCAGACTATATATGTTACAATAGTTATGTTAATCTAGACCTTATATCTTATGAGAATGGTTAATCTTATACAACTCAAGGAAAGAGATTAGTAACACAAACAGAGGTTCGTAAGGACCTAATAACAACATCAAATTGAATGATAACAACATGTGTGATAAATCTTCTTACAAATCTGAATGTTTATAGGACATGCTCAAATAATGATTATGAATGAGAGAATGGTAGACTAATTATGTAAAAGAAAACATAAAGATAAATATTGATATTCATAAGAATTGGAATTTAGAACATGAGTCCATATTGATTACTATCCTCGTGAAAGAGAGTCTATACAGACTTAAAGGTAGAACACATATGCATCTATAATACATATTCGTGCAAACTATGTTCTTCATGAAATAGAGTCCATGTAGACTTTAGGATGGAACACATATGCATAAAACACATATATCTATGCAGACTATGTTCCTCATGAATTAGAGTCCGTGTAGATTACACATTAATTCTAGAATATTAACAATCTCCATATTAAGGAATAGAATAGTTATACAACATTATAACATCATATAGACCTATTAACATGGCAAATAGAAATGCATTAAAATATATTATACAAAGTAAAAGAAATAATGTTATTGAATAATAATCCACGCAGATG
Organism: Hura crepitans; assembly: GCA_948208565.1. NCBI lineage: Eukaryota > Viridiplantae > Streptophyta > Magnoliopsida > Malpighiales > Euphorbiaceae > Hura > Hura crepitans. The sequence continues at coordinate 6,569 of CANXYI011354726.1, read as the reverse complement.
TCAGATCATACACATATTTAAATATTAAGTCCGTGAAAACCTATCATGCTTTAAGGTAAGTCTGTGCAGTTAGAATGTTAATTGCAAAATGTTCATAGCATTTTAATGAATTATTAGATATAACAAAAAATTTTAATGAATTATTAGATATAACAAAAATAGTTCAAAACTAACCTAATCTTATAATCGATGTGGGGGTTACGTAGAATCACCTCATGTATTGATTAATCCTGAGAGGACATCGATTTATACAAACAACATGAATGAATGGAGATGAATACAAATAGAGGCCTCAGATCTTAGCTCATGATTAGCTTCAAGCAATAAAGTAAATGTAAGGTTTTAGAAAGAAAGACTTTTAGAGAGGGCTTAGGACTAGAAGATTGCTCCCTACTTTAGAGTCAATGCCTAAACTCTCAGAATAGTGGGTTTGGATTCTTAAATTTTCCTTTTTAGATCTAATTTTAATTCTCCCTTAAGAGGGGTATTTATAGGCTTGGCAGATAGCTCTCCTATTTAGAAGAGGTAGACTCCTGATAAGATTAGGACTTAGAGTCTAATTAGGAAGATCAAGCTTTTTAAAGCTTTTTGCTGATAAGTCCATGCGAACTAGGGGTGTTTAAGTCCATACAGACCTAGGCTTTGGGTCTACCCTAGTAGTTTATATGCTTTAGGCCTAGTTTTAGGCAGAGTCTATTATAGCCCATATGAATATGGGCTTTGGTTTTTCTGGGTAGACCATGGGACATAGGCCTACTATTTTAGACTATATATTGGTTAATTGGTGTAGACCTCATGGCATCAAAACCTGGTGGACTTGTACCAAGTTAGTCCATATGGACCAAGGTTCAAGGTTATTTGCCTTATTGCTTGAGCCTATCTCTTGTTATCATCGTATGCCCAAAAGTAGGGTGTTTACATGTACTAAACCTCTTTAGCATTTTGTCTATGTATATAGACTATGAAAGACCAAGCAACTTATTGGATCTATCTATATAGATCTTAATCCCTAGTATATAGGTTGCTTCTCTAAAGACTTTCATAGAGAATTATTTACTTAGCCAAATTTTGACTGATTGAAAGATTAAAACATCATTTCCTATGAGTATCTATCATTGACATACAACATAAAGAAAATGACTGCACTCTTACTAACATTCTTCTAAACACATGGCTCATTCAAGTTTTGTGAGAAACTAAACTCTTTAATCATCACATTAAGACGGATATTATTGCTCTTAGATACTTACTTTAGGCTATAAATAGACCTTTAAAGCTTGTATACCTATTTGCTATTCTCGAATATGAAACCATCAAGTTGTGTCATATACACCTCCTCTGATAGATTTCCATTAAGGAAAGCTATCTTTAAATCTAATTGCCATATCTCACTATCATAATGAATGGTAATGGCAAGCAAAATCTAAATGGATTTAAGCATCACCACTAGAGAAAAGGTTTCATTAAAGTCAATTCCTTGTCTTTGACGATAGCCTTTTGCTACAAGGCATGCCTTATAGGTAATCACATTACCTTCCATGTCTGTTTTCTTCTTAAAGGCCCATTTACACCTAATGTGTTTTATCCCATCAGGTGGATCAGCCAAAGTCCAAACTTGATTGTCATACATGGAATCCATTTCAAAATTTATGTCTTCAAGTGATAATTTAGATTCTAAACATTTTAGAACCTCCTCATAACTTGCAAGCTAATCATCATCTACTATAGTCACATCTTTGTCTTAGTCCATGAGAAATCCATATCTCTTTAGAATAGTCATGGCTCTTGTAGAGTAAATAGGTGCTTGTGTTTCCATAGGTTCTCTTATTATCTCATCACTATGAGTAATAGGCTCGGGATTAGTTAGTTGATCTATTTCCATTTATGGGTCATAAACTTCATTAAGTTCATTCTTACTCCCACTATCTTTCTTTAGGAGAAACTCTTTCTCTAAAAAGACTGCATGCTTTGAAATAAACACCTTTTGTTTTAAAAGATGGTAAAAGTAAAACCCTAAAGCTTATTTAGGATATCCCATAAACAAGCACTTTTTAAACTTAGCCTTAAGCTTATCTAACATAGTCCTCCTTATATAAGTAAGGCAACCTTATACTTTTATATGTGAGAGAATTGATTTCTTATTATACCATATCTCATATAGTGTTACATCAACCTACTTTAATGGGACTCTATTTAAAGCATAAATAGTAGTCTATAGTGCATAACCCCAAAAGAACTTGCGTAAGTTTACCAGACTCAGCATGGATCAAACCATATCCAACAAAGTTCAATTCCTCCTTTTAGATACACCATTATGTTGTGGTGTATATGGAGGAGTCCATTAAGAAAATATTCCATTATCTCTCATATAACCCTGGAATTCTTGACTCAATTATTCACTACCTCAATTGATCAAAGTGTTTTAATACACTTGCCATGTTGTTTCTGCACTTCATGTCTAAATTCTTTGAACTTTTCAAATGCTTCAGACTTGTATTTCATTAAGTACACATACCTATATAATGATTAATCATTGATAAAGGTAATAAAGTATAAGAAACCTCTACATGTATGAGTAGTCATTGGACCATATATATCTATATGTATGAGTTCCAATAATGTACTTACATGTTCACCCTTTCTAAAAAAAGGTGACTTAGTCATCTTACATAATAAACAAGATTCACATGTATCATATAATTCATAATCAAATAATCCTAAACTACCTTGCTTATATAGCTTGGTCATATGTGTCTCATTTTATATAGCCCAGATGATAGTGCAATAAATAAGATAGCTTTAGGTTATCTGATTTTAGTCTCTTCGTATTTGTAATAACTTCCATTAACATTTAAACCTGAACAATAAACATTACCATTCAAGTAAAGAGAACAACCCTTGTTCTTATTAATAGAAATTTCAAAACATTGTTCAACAAGATAAGAAATTGAAATAATGTTTCTAGATAAAGAAGGAAGATAAAAAAAAATTGATATAAAATTAATACAAATGTAGAAGGTAAAGCCAATTGATATGTTCCTACAGCTAATGCAGTAACCCTTGCTCTATTTGCCACATATAAGTCCATATCTCCCTTGTTTACCTTTCTACTACTCCTTAGTTGTTGTATAGTAGAAACTAAGTGAGAACCACATCTAATATCAATTACCTATGATTTGTTATCTAGAGCAGTATTAGTATTAATATTAATAATATAAATACCTAAAGTAGTAGCACCATCTTGTTTCTCCTGTTGTTGAGACTCCTTAAATGCCTTACAATTGTGCTTCCAATGCACAATCTTTTTGTAATGGAAGAACATGCCTTTTGAGGCAATCATCTTTCTAGCAGCAGTAGTAGAAGGGGCAACAACTACTTGCTTCCCTTTTTTCTTGCCTACCTAACCTTAAAATTAATCATTTTCTTTTTATTATTGTTCTTCTTCTTCTTACTTTTAGAAAAAGTGAAAGAACTTATGACCATGACTATTTTAGAGCTATGTTTCTTAATAGCCTACTAAATAGTTTTAAGCATGTTGATTAGCTTAAGGATGGTGGTAGTGATCTTATTCATCTAATAGTTAAGTACAACGGATGTATAACTATTAGGCAAACTTTATAGAATTAAGTCTATACCTAACTATGCATCTATCACAAAACCTATGCTAGCCAACCATTTAATGTACCTATTCATCTTTGGCCTGTGTTTTATAGTTGAAGTTTTTTTAACCATCCTGCAGTGGAACATAGCCTTAGATATCTCATATTTTTTGGTCCTACTCTACTCCTCAAACAACTCTTTAAGGTGAAATAGTATGGTTACAGCATTCATATGCTCATGCTATTTTTGAAGCTTAGGAGGCATGGATGCTAGCATGATATAAGTAGCCATATCTAAATCCTCTATGGGCTTCAAGTATGCTTATTTCTTATCAACAGAAGCACTATTAGTAGGGATGGTGGGAATCAGCCTTTTAATTACATAATCGATCTTTTCATTCCTTAAAACTATTTTGAGATTTTAAAGCTAGTCAATGTTATTCGAGCCAGTTAGCTTATTGGCCTTGAGTATTGAAGGTACATTTATGTTAGAACTCATTATGAAAACTAATGTGTGATGTTGCATGTGAAAATTGAAAGACATATTAGTGTATGAATGTATACATGAATGTATTTAATTTGGCCTTTAATTAAATACATTCTAACTCCCACTATTTTCTTGCAAACTAATAGTCCTCACTATTGATCCAAAATACCCTATTGGCTTTCCTAGCATGTCAATATCCATTTTTGTTGATGTCAAACCTTGTGTATGCCTAACAAGCCTAACTTGTAACTAGATAGTACGCATCTCATGCCAATTGCATCCAATACAAGTACTGATCATTAGGGTACCAATTATTGATAAATGTATATCTCATATACATATCCTCAATCTTGCCTCCAGTCTCAGTAACCTTTGGTATGCATAACAAATTGACAAACCTATTAAGACGGACCCATTAATATAAATTAAACATATCTAATATAGCATGTGCTTAAGTATGCTTAATAGCCAAATACTAAAGAGAACTATGGTTTAACATATATTAACAAAAGGCTTGAAGTCTCAATATTACTAAGGGATTTGTTTTATTTTAGTCTCATTATTCATGGTTGGGGCATGCTTTGGCATGCACATTCATATTTAACCTAATTAAATCATGGATAGAAATTTAATCTCATTAAATATATTACCTAGTTATGGACATTTACTACATTAGTTTCTTTGAGCCAAAAGAAACCAATTTGGGCTAGACCCTTAGTAGTAATACATGAATTGCAAATCCAATAAAAAATAATTAAAAATTATTCTAACTATTTCTTCATTGGTCCTCCTTGCTTTAGCCTTTTTCTCTTTTGCTTTTTATAATTCCTCCTTCTTATTCTAATCCTATGTAATGTAATCACATAATTTCTTAATAAAGAACATCTCAAGTTACATCTAAAAGGAGTTAGATGAAAAGAGAAATACAATAGAATTAAAGAGAAAGGCTGGACAAGTAGGCCTAATTTAGCAAAACAAAATAATCTAGGCATACGATCAATCCAATTGGTCATAGTTAATAACTAGCCATCATGCAAAACATACACCCTTAATTATACATTTTAATGTATTATTTATTAAATATAACAATTATAGTATTTAACTAGTGCTCTAACTCTTATAAAACTAGTTTGGTTTATTTATCTTTGTCAATTGATTATGCATACTTGTAATTGTGGAATTCTAATCAATATTAAATATGTAATTTAATTATTTTAATCCATTAGACAGCTAAATTACATCTATTCCCCTTTATTAGAAACCTAATCACATTAAAAGTCTAAACCATTTTAATAATTACAAGTAAATTTGAAAATCGATTAAGTTTTGGATTCTTATCCTTATCCTTAATGTTATTCCTATCCAATCATATAACTTTTATACAAATAGGTTAGGATAATGTCAAAATTTTAATTAATTACAAATTCTAATCCAATTAGAATTCTAAGTCAACAAGAAATCTCACAGTTTGTAGTTCACTAGGAATCCAATTCCAAACAAACTGTAACTGATTAGTATTTAGACTCTTATCCATATCTAATTGAATAACTTTCACCCAATCAAATTAGGATAAATTTAATCTTTTAAAATTCAAGTTAAAATTCTTATCCAATTTGAATTTTAGTTCAAATAAAAGATTAGAGTCCAAATTCCACTAGGAATCCTATTTTAAGTAGAATTCAAACTCACTATGAAAAAAAATCATCTTATCTTTAGCCAACCAATTTTTTTCAAATTTTAATTTAATCCAATTAAATTAAGATGATAATTATCACATATTTCCAAAAATTAAAAATTCCAATCCAATTAGAATTTTAATTTAACTAAAATACTTCAAGTGGTAGTTCACTAGGAATCAAATTCTAAGTGACCATGAAACCATTTGTAACTTGGATTCTAAAAATCATATTTATGAAAAAACAATTTTGAAATCATTAGAAAATAAATTAAAATTGAGTAACAATCATTTAAAAATTTTTAAAGCCAAAACTATCTCAAACACTAAATTTTCTTCAATTTATTTTCTAATTTCTTCAAATTAATTCACATGTTCATGGACTCCAAAATTAAAATCAACATTTTAATTCATCATTCAAAGATTAAATTACAAAATAATTGCAATTAAATTAAACAAATAGAGCTATGAACATAACACGAATCGAAAATCATCGTACAAGCAAATTAGTTTTATTTTTAAGCATAATTCAATTTTATTTTTTTAAAAATGACCAAGATCAATTTTTTATTCACATATAATAATTATTAATACATATTAATATGACTAAAATTAAAAAGTAAAAATTATTGAACCATTATATGTATTTTTTTGCCATTTACACATGTATACAGTAATAGTTTATCCAACATTTTCATTCTCTTAATCAAACCTAGCTCTAATATCATTGTTAGTATCCATGGATCATGCACATAAGAAAATAAAACTACATGGACACCAAAAAAAGGAAAAAAAGCCATTGGAAGAA
>CANXYI011354347.1:0-11720 GCA_948208565.1 Hura crepitans | reverse complement strand
GTGGCTTCTTTTCTACTATCCATACACACACACATGTCCCCTTAAGTATATTGCAAGGTGGGTGGCCACGATCGTGCCACGTGTCGATCCTACGACACAAATTAATCCAATTTTTTTTTAACTTTGAAAATTCAAAATAATTTCCATAGGTCTCTAAAAATCATAATTCTAGTCCCAAAATTCCTTAAATAAATTCATTAAGGGTCCCTTAAAATTTCAGCCCAAAACTCCTCTGAGAGCTAGGGTTGCTATTCACCCTATGCCATTTTAACTTTCAAAAATTCATAAAATATTCCCTAGACCTCCAAAAATATTCATTTTAGTTTTAAAAATCCTCGGTTAGTGGGACTAGGGCCCACATAAAATTTCAAGTCAAAAGTCAATAGTTGACTTTTTAGCACTATTCACCCACCAGAATAAAAATATTCTGAAAAAATATCTATCGACCTTAAAAAGTTATAATTCCTTCTCCACCATACTTAATGGAATTTTTGAGGTTTAGAGGATGCTATTTTTGGGTCCGTCTAGGCACTTCTCGAAGCCGTCTCGGCATAGTCTCATTTTATCTCCACATACAATAGTTCTTTACCTGAAATGATTTATTGGTTTTGCTAAATTATTGATTTCATTCATTTACTCACTTTCAGGCCTATCGAAGTTTTATGGCCAATATGCCAATCATCGGACTCGAAATGATGCCCCGTACTATAGGGAACATCCCTCAGGCCCAGAAAGTATTATTCATAAAATCTTGGTTTACGGGCATTACAATACATCTATTGTGCATCTTCTAATCCCTGAAACCTACATGAGGAAAACCACCATGCTAAGCAAATAGGCCTAATAGTACTCTAATATGTCCACATCTCACAATTATGTCATAAGTAAAAATTCAGGTTGTTAATTTGAAATGTGCTAAAATGATATGACATGCTATGAATGAAATGACAAGGATGAGTGAGTATTAGCTTTACTATTGTGTAGACCTTACTTAACATGTGTATTAGGTAGCTACTTTTGTTCAATTTATTATGCCTATAGTACTCATGCAAAGTAACTACGTAACTTTTATGCTTGTTGATGGTGGAATGTGTGTAAATTTAACATGCTTGACATGAATGCATCTTTTTATTTCTATGTTTAGAAGCACTTTTTTAAGTTTAAGCCATATCATTTAAACAAAATTTGATCATGTTCACTACTGCTACACATTTATAAGCATTATTAGACCACTTGGATTTTAGTAGAAATAAAATGTTTATGTGTTTCCATAACGTTTAAGTCTAAAGTACCTTATGTCACCTTAGATAGTATCTAATTAAAAATTTCTAGAGCCAAAGGTAGTACACCCTTAGAATAACCCTGAGAAAGGGTAAACAGGGCTAAAAAACCTATAGGGTAAAAACTGGTTACAAGAATAGGCTCACAAATTACCTAGCCACCACTATGAGCCAAAAAGTGTCTAAAAGCTTTAAAATATCTATAATCTAAAAAGTATCTATGGCCTTAACCACTATCACTGTAAGTAGCTTATATGGCACAGGTTTTGAGCTGTAATTGTTACAGATTTGTATAAAATCACCCTCTAGCATGCCAAAGCTACCACAACAAAAAAAAATCTGATTTTAGCGATGGATTTTAGCTACGGATCTAGATCGGTAGCTAAATAGCGACGGATTTAGTTACGGATATTAAATTCCATAGCGAAATAAAATTTTTTTAATATAGCAATGGATTAGTTACGGATTTAGATTTTCATAGCTAATTTTTTGTGCGTAGCATTAGCAGGAAATTTTAGCGATGAATTTAGCGACAGAATAATCCGCCACTATAGCAAAATGTAATTTCTAAATATTAGCCATGAATTAGCAATGGAATTTGCATCCATCACTAATAAATTTTTTAAAATAATATTTTTCATTTCATTTTAGTGACGGATTAGCAATGAAATTTGCATTCGTAGCTAATAAATTTTTTATTTATTTTTAATTTTATTTTTTAATTATTTTATTTTTAGAATGTAATAAGGATTTTTATATATGAAAAAATAATTTACAAATTAAATAATTTTAGTTAATTAAATTTTATTCTTACTCTTAAATAATTTAATTATTTTAGTAATTTTTATATTCAATTAAAATTAGTCATGATTTTAATAACAACTAAAATTAATTACAAATTTATATAGAACCGAACCGAAAAATTAAATTAACTGAAATTCTATATATTTTTTATTTTTTTATATATAAAAGTCCCAAAAAGACGTCATTTTAGCTCAAAATGATATCTTTTTAATAAGTTTGAGTAGTTCAGTTCTTTCAATTTTCACCCTTTAAGAACTGAACCGATTAAACCGAAACTACTCAAAAGAATCGAACCAAAAAAATCAAAAACTAAAAAAATCAAATAGACCAAATTGTCAAAATTTTGGTTCGATTTTGCACGGCCTTATTAAAATTATTAGCTATGGATAATCCGTAGCTAAATATTATTAATTTTAAAAAAATTAGAATTTTAATTAATTTTATGTTAAATTACAATATACTGTATAATTATAAGTTATAATTATGTCTTCATTTGAATTATATTAATGAATAAAAATAATGTAATTTTAAAAATATTTTTAACTTTTCTATATCCTAATTCAAGCTGAAACTTCGAAGAATTTTTAAAATTTACTCGGACGTCAAAAAATCATCACGTTTGTTTTTAAAATCCCTAATTAGGCCTAACTAGATTCTCACAAAATTTTGTGATAAAATTCCTTCTCCAAATAAATTTCGTAAACAACTTCAAAATTTTAAAATTCCTTATCTATTGGCCTATTTGCAATTTTTGACCTTCAGAGTATAATATTTTCATACTCTACCCAGCCAGACGCAAATTGAGACCAGTCTGTTCGGTCCAAAATAAAACCAAAAGAACCAAAAATCGAAATGAAAAAATTTTTAAAATTGAAATTTTATAAGGATCGAATCGAAAAAATCGATATTTATATAAAACCGAACTGAAAACTGAATTAACTGAAATTCTATATATTTTTTATTTCTTTATATATAAAAGTCCGAAAACGACGTTGTTTTAATAAGTTTATCGGTTCGGTTCTTTTTATTTTTCCTGCCAAAAATTGAACTGAGCCCATTAAATCAAAATTTCCTAAAAGAACTAAACCGAAAAATCAAAAACTGAAAAAACTAAACCAAATGGTCAAAATTTCGATTCGATTTTTAGTTTCGATTCGATTTTGCACAGGCCTAGCTCACTAGCTTACATCTCAAAATAATTTATTGGTTCTGTTAAATTTTTAATTGACATCATTTCACCCTTTTTAAGCCCATTGAAGTTTATTGCATAATATGCCTTGCCTAGGGACTCGTGTAGGTGTTGCAATACTCTAAGCGCACTTTCCCAATCTCGGCAACACCATATAGTCGAGGCATTATATTTAGAAGTATAATCTCACATCGATTAGGGAGGAGAATGAAGTATACCTTATAAGCATGTGGATACATTTTCCTTATGCAGACGTGCTATGAGTAAAAGGGTTTGGATTCCATCAGAACTACAAAATTAAACATGTTTGGATGAGAGCAGTATCAAGATGGATGACCAACTTGGGAAGTTCTTCCCTGCTCATAATATCTGCTAGTGGCCTGAGCCATAATAGTTGGTATCAGAGGAAAGGCCCGAATCAATGTGCCAATGGGTCCGGCTTAGGCTGTGGTATTAACAAGAAAAATGTAAAAAAAAATAAAAATATGAATTTAATTTTAAAAAAATTAGCGATGGATTTTTGCGACGGAATAATCCATCGCTATATTAAAAATTAATTTTATAAGCTACGAAATCAAATCGAATTTAGCTACGGATATTTTCCATAGCTAATTTAGTTATGAATTTTAGCTACAGATATTTTCCGTAGCTAATTTAGCTATGGATTTTGAAAATCTGTAGCTATATTGATTAGCTATCAAGTTTTTAGCTACGAAAAATTTTCCATTGCTATCCATCACAATAAGGAGTTACCTACAGATTTTGTCTATCACTAAATATAGATTTTTTTTTGTAGTGTACCTTAACCTCGATTTTGAAAGGTTTACCATAGGTCTAGGTCTGAATTTTGAATCTTTTAAGTTTTAGCTATATTAAGAATTTTGTATATTACTTTTATTAATATATACTACAAATTCAAGTATTTTTATTGGTATAGTTAGTGTATCACTATATCTACAACTGCTAGCATGAATTAACTTCCATTAAAAGTATTTCTTAGCTGAGAGAATCTATTATTTCACAAAATTAAAATGATTCATTCTTATCATTTTGTTTTCTAAAAATACCTTCAGTGATTTTTCCTTTATTTTCCTTGCTTAATTGTTTTTGTTCTCTAATAACTGATAATAAGCTCTATAAGTATACTATGAATCTAATAAGGATATTAAAGATATAATCTCTAAACATATGAGATGCTTTAGTCATTACTATAACTGATAAAATTGTTCAGTTTATGATCTTAGCATAGCATATCATTTTTGTACAAGTGCTTGTATGAAAAGGACATAATTACTACTATACATAAATTTTGTACTATGAGATGAACATGAATATGTTGTTTATATGCAAATGTTTAGAAAGGTATACATGTTCCATACCACACCATAAGTGCACCAAATATCACATTGATGAAACATATCTATTATTGTGAAATAATTTATTAAGTTTGATTTTAATTAGATGACTCAAAAGATTAATTTCATGATGTGAGACTAAGAGATAAGGGAGTACATTCCTAAATCCTTTGATTGGTGTCTACTTTAGCTCACTTTTTTCTTTTCTTTTTGTCTGCAATAGGATCCGACTCTCTTTTGCCTACTATTCCTACAAAACAAATTCTCCTTTTGAACTCTATTTTCACACATTTGATATTATTGGCAATAAATAAAACCATCTCTTTATGATTTTAATTCTCTGTCCCTTTTCTTCCTCTATATGCACCTCTTCTTCACTCTCATTTTCTCCCCCCTTTTTTTTTCTTCTTTTACCTTTCTATCATTTAAAGTTTTTCTGTTCTAGAATTTATAGATGTGGATGTAATTACTATTACAGTCGTTGTTGTAGCACTCACTATTACTACTAGTAGTTGTAGATGCTGTGTGCTTGAGCTGCACATAGCAACGCCACATTGCTGTAATGGTAGGGCTATAACACTATTAATATATAGTTCTTACATTGGCATTTGGCATTTGGCAGCAACTATTTTGCTATTTAGCAACAATTTTATCCCCCTTAGTCTACATGTTTATCAATAGTTCCTCTTGTGCAGTAATGATCATAGTATCCATTATCCACACATCACCACTATAGTAGTTGAGATTCAGTATATTAATTGCTATTGATTTACTACAGTAGCAGAGCCATTTCATCACCATGTTAACCACCTTTTAATACTAACTTTTCTCTATTCCCACCTCTTAGCATTCACTAAGCCAGCCTACTAAATGGTAGCACTGCTTACTGACTGCATGCAGTAGCTGTAGTAGTAGTGCAGTGATACACTAATAACTATATCTATAGTGTGTAGTAGTAGTGTTCCACATCTATTACATCTTGCCCCTTAACTACAAAATGCCTAAGATAGTCCAGCAATCTCACTACATAAGCTACTACCTGTGCATAGTAGTTGCTGCAATGCCACCTTTATATGATAGCGACTGCGTTGAAATAGGCAGTAGTAAGGCCCTATATAATCCCCTTAAGTTAAATAGTCTAGAGCAAAAATTTTAAGCTTATTGAGTCCAAATGTCATCTGCTCTTCTCTCTTCCCCTTTTTTTTCTTCCTTTTTATTGAAATTTTGAGTCTTGCTTTTATGCTACCTTTAAATTTTTGGCTCTTAATGGCTCTCTTTGTCGTTCTTCAATTTCTTCCTTTCTCCACTTTTATAGATGCCATGTTAATTATTTAACTTTTATCCTACTTTATTTATTTTCCTTTTTGCTTAATTTATACTTCCTCTTTCTATTAACCAAAGCTTTTAGCAACTAACTAACCTAGTAAGTCGGTATTTTTAAAAAATTACCCTTTTCCCACTATAATTTCTATTCCTATCTTGTATATATATGAATCCCCCACCCTTTTTTCCTTTGCACCCCTGCAAATTTTTATTAGTTCATCCTTATTCTTGACTTTTCTATGTAGCCATAGTTAACTAGTTATGCTAACTTATTTGTTAATTATAAAGTACCATAAGTGTCACACATTTCAACCTATACATGTTCTTTATTCAATAATAATCAACTAACATATTCATTACATCAAGTCATGTATATTCAATATTTTGAGACACCTATATACATCATTTATACATTAAACTAAATGCATCTCATGCCATTCAATTACATAACACTTATCACACCCATGATCATCCAAATACTAGAGTACTCATAATCAGGATCCCATAATCTTTCCCTTTTAACTTAATTATGTTTAAAAATTTAGCATGCATATTCATTGGTTTTTAACATCATTTATCCATCTCATATACACACATAAATACCTACTTCATGTATTAATACTAAAATACACATATACCACATGTTTTAGCATTTTAGACTTGGATATAATTACTAACATCATTTAACCATTACATATACACACACTTATATGCTTATTTCATTATTTAAATACTAAAATACTTGTCCAACAACAATTTTAACACAATGAACTTGGGTATACTTACTTTCTTAGCTTAACATCTTCTCGAATTCCAAAAATTAGTACCTATCCCTTGTTCTTCCTTTTTTTTAATTCCTTTCATGGCTACCATAACCTATATCTTTTTTGTCATCTACCTTTCCTTTTATGTTTCCTTATTTCTCTAACAAATAGTGCTCATCTAAAATGCAAAGTCTAGATAGCAAACCCAAACTTGACAAAAATTTCATTTCTCGAACAACTCCTACTATAACAACCAGACTAATACCAATATCTACTATCATTGTAACAAAATTTTATAGCAGTAGCTATTATCTAAAAATCGCTCCCAGCCCATCTTCAACTCTCTTTTACTAGATATCATTATTAGCTAAAACTATAGCAACATACTACCCCTTAATAACAATGAAAAACATATTGTTTTGAGCAGAGATAGTAGCTTCTACCTACTGCTAAATTGCCACTTCACATCTAACAATAGCTAGCTACCCTACGCTCTATCACAATTCAACCTGCTCATGTTACTAAATGTTATTGGAATTAAAGATTTTTGTCACTTTGTTACATTTGCTACTTAAAAAAAAAATCAACCCATTTTTATCCTTTTTTGTAAAAAAATCAACATTTTGCTAATAGCAGAAATTCTATAGTAGCCAAAACCATCAAAGTCCATAAATTCTTCTTCATTGATACTCCTCTTCAACTGTTAAAAAGCAAAAACGGACATACTACGCTCTATCCATACTAGCCACCCTTTTTTGCTCTAATTTCCTTTCAGTATTATCTTAAAATTATGCATTTAATTTTAGCAATTTTAGATCTCTTATAAGGATTACTCAGTTAAGAGGGAGAAATTTTTTTACTATTCTCAAATTTATGTAGAAATTAAAGGATTAACTTACCTGATAGAAATTTTGAATTTGATGAAAATGGAAGCTCTTTTACTTGCTAAATTATAGAGGATCCATGGTACTATTGCTCGATAAAAACTCTAAAAATTCTGTTACTAAAAATTAGTAGCAACCCATCTTTCCGCTTTCTGCTCTCTCTTCTTTTGTTTTATTACCTCTTTTAGTTTTCTTTTCTTATCATCTTCTACACCCAGCCTCTTTCTTCTCTTTTCCCATTTTTAAGTTCTCCCAATCCCTCTCTTTTTTTCTCTATCGGCTTCTCTTTTCTTTATTTTCTTATTATTCCTATTTTTTTGTATGGCTACCATTTTACATTTCAAAAAGGAAATATCTTGGATAAGAAGACCCCTTTACCCCTCTTCTTTCATTCATTTTCAAATATAAACTTATTTCTCTAATTTTATTACCTCTTTTAAATTTTAATAACTTTTTTTATCTCAAAAAATTTTAATTTCCATTCGATAAGTTGCTTTAGAATATTTGGACTACAGGTTATGGAATTCCTGAGTCAGTCTGAGTAAAAACTAAAAAATTTTGGTTCTACTAGGACTAATATTAGGCTACTGTAAAAGCTTTTATATCATTTTTAAACCACTTAATGATCTCATTTCAAGTTAAAATTTCACCCCTAATCTTTAAATAATTTATCCTTTTATTCTATCCATTTAATGTATCCCGAGCATTGAAATCACTATGTACCAAATCCAGGATTTTCGAGAGTTACACAAAAATCACATGGTTCAGATTATATGCATGCAAGTTTTATTAGATTATTCTATCTCAATCACATTAAGTTTAATAAGTTTTGTCATTAATTTATTTTAGTTTGGACTACTGTATTCTATGAAAATTGTAGATTGGATAATACGTAATCACATATATGCATAGTACCTAATGGGTTTATATGTTTATACAAACAATATCGCACAAAAGATTATGAGCTCATATAGTGTATGATACCACAAGGAGGCTTACACATCCATGCCCACAATATAACATTTGATCAAGTAAGCACACACATGTTATATAGTATACAACAAGGCTTACACAGTTGTGCTTGTAATATGACATAATGAGAAATGCAATTGCAAGTACCTCAACCAAGATTGGGTCGAGAGCTACCCATGTAAGCCTTGAGAAGTCATGTTTAGGCAGCATGATCCACCCAAAGCTAAGAGCTTGAATGTTCTCCATAAGGCAATTTCCCTTACAATAAGTGCAAGTAGCCACCTAGTGGTCAATCTGAAAATTAAACAAAAAAAGAATTTGTTTTTGAGAATTCCCTCTTATTTATGTTTCAAGATTAATATTTGTTTTTATATCATTAGTTCCAACTTTTATCAGATCCCTAATCATACGATTATTATGTAGGCAAAATAATAAATGCCTTTGCACATCAATAATAATTAATTTTTTTTATTAAAATCAATGAAGATGTACAAATAAGACATAATTAATAAATAGACCATATATGAAATCTAGTTAATTTTTTAAATTGAAAACTTTGGTCTTTAAAATATTTTTATTTGGATAAATGGAAATTTGGTTCCAAACTCTTTATTATAAACTATCCATTTTATTTATTCAAGATTATTTAAATCTTAAAAATAATTTTTAGGGAATTTTAGTACTTTGGTTCAAAAATTTATTTTTTTATCAATTAGAATTTATTATTATTATTCAAATAAATAATTTTTTTATCCTTAGAACATTAGTCCAAAATTGATTTTACCAATTAATATAATTTTACTAGATAGAAATCCATTTTTATTTAAAACATTTATTTTCTAATTTTACAAGTGGTTTTTTTTTTAGATTTAAAGACTTTGGTCCATAAAAAGCATCATTTAAAACTTTTATTCAATAATTAAAAATATTTTCATCAAACAAAAATAATTTTTAGAAATAAAGGACTTTGATCCTTTAAACCATTTTTATTTCTATGTAATAAAGTCCTTATTTTTTTCTATAAAACATTTATATAGTTATTCACCTTTTTAAAACTATTTAAAATCATTTTTCTACCTATTACAACATTCATCAAATTTTATATGGAATTATTCTAGCAATGAAAGAAAAATATTACAATTATTAAGCAAATCTAACCTTTACATAAATCTAAAAGACCTAAAAAAAAGGAAAAATATGAACATTGAAATAAAAGTAATCTAATAGTCTTGACTTATCTTTAGATTAACATTAGAAGGTAGTAAACATAAAAATAATAAATGAATAAGAACATAAACAACAAAACTAGTTAAAATTAATAGTCAATCGGATGTCTCGTACAATAAAGAACTCAAATACATATTACCATAAAAAATCAAGTACTTTATTATCATTTAGGGTGCTCTTAAAATTGATCAGACATGTGGAAATCCAATCGGATCTCACTTAGGCCTTAATTAAAAGAAAACACATTTGTACAGAGAAAATGCATGCACGTAAAACTTAAAAATGAAAATTTTATCTTGGTACAAGGCGTATATATCTAATTGTACAAATTGATGTTTGATATAATGTTCATCCAAAAATAGACAAACAAAAGGCATTTAGAGAAAAGTTGCTTTGTTTATAAAGATAATCACATTGGATCAGAACTAAATAAATATGATTGGATGTAAGCTTTATCACAACAAAACTTGAGTATTAAGGTAACAAAGGTGGCAACTTTACATACAAAGAATGTTTATTTTAATGGATGAACTTTGTCATCCATTCGGATGAACCTAGGTCTAACTCCTAGGTAGAAAAACTTAACTAGTATCCTAAAAAAGGATTTTAAGGTATCCAAAACTATCCACGTCAATTTTTAACCCATATTTGATGGAGAAAAAGCATAAAAGATGTGTAAGAAACACAATAAAATAGGATCTAAAGTTGGAAGAAAGAAGAAAAAATAACTAAATAAGCAAAATAATACAAGAACTCACCAAAAATGCAAAAAAAATGGTCACAAAATAGAGTAACAAAAGAGAATATACTAAGTCATCCTTAAGGAAACACCTATGCTTCCCTTTGTTTCTAGATTCCTTACTGAAAAGTGAGATTTAAACTTGGAAATAGATGTTTAGTTGGTGAGAAAAAGAGAGAAAGTATGGAAAAGTCCTTGAATCCATCTTTTTTTCCTCATTTTATTAGGTTTCTAGTGCTTAGGGGAGTGTTTAGGATGTTTTATGAAAAATAATTTCAATCCCTTTAATCTAGGTTGAAATATACCCTTTAAAGGGCTAAATGGCAAGTAGTCTAACCTCCAGTTTGTTCAATGAGAAGGGGATACATTTCTTTTTTTGGTATTTAAAAGTTCATCTGATTATATGAAGGTTTTATCCATTCAGAGGTACTTCCTTTAATTGGCCATGTAGTTCACAAAAATATTTATGTTGGTGAGATTTTACTTTTTATGGGATTTTATCTGATAAGTTAAAGGTCATATCATTTGGGATGAAATCTTATCTAATTGAACTTATTTCTTCTTTTGTTCTCTCACTTTTTAATTCAAAATTCTTAAATACAAGTTTTAGCTTTAGTAGTCTCTTTAATGGATTTCCTTCTAAGCTGTAAACTCCCATGTGTAGTGTCTACAGTGGCTCACACTTTAATATGGAAGGCAAAGGTGTGTGCAAATTATCATCAAAGTTTAAAAAGGTGAGGGACATATACCTATATCTCTAGTCAATTTTGAGAGCTCTTTCTACTCGATAGGAGTGACTTGAGTCGAAGCATGAATATTTCATTAATAATCTTTAGAGCTCCCTTTACATGGTAGGTGTAACTTGAATCGGCTTAGTGATAATGCTCTTGAGAGCGAAAGAGAAGCTCTAATGCTATATTTATGTTTCTAAGAGTTCCCTTCACTTGGTAGATATGACATCAGTCCACTTGCTTGATCATGCTCATAAAAGTAAAAAAAGAGCCTTGACACTAAGTTTAGTAATCATGGTCTATTTTTGGTCTAAATCTTTTATCTTATAGAGCATTATCTTTAAGAACTAGTGGCTATAAGAAATATTACCTATGATGAAAAAAGGTGTAAAAAGCTTACTACCTTTGTAACGTCTGTCGATCGACGTCTTATGAACAGTGCCTTCGAAACC
>CANXYI011354260.1:0-10341 GCA_948208565.1 Hura crepitans | reverse complement strand
CGTGAAGGAGGAACAATTTTCTCAACCAGAGGTAGACAGAGCGGTGACAATGAGATCGGGAGGCAGGAGATCGGAGATGGGAGTGGTACCGTGAGACGTGTGAGAGAAGAGAGCCAGAGATGAGAAAGGCCTGCGGCGCTGTGCTGCGTGAGGCTATAAGGGCGGCAGTGCCAGGAAGGGTTACAAACACTGAAAATAGAAAGAAAAGGAGGATATTAGGGTAATAGATCAAAAACAACATCGTATTAAGCTTGTGTTCGGTCGGTTCGGTTATTACGGTTTTTAAGACACACAAATCGAATCGAACCGCATTAACCATAATGAATAGTAAATAACCGAACTGTATAGACTGAAAACCGAATTAACCGAACCAAAAAGACTAAAATTCATTCGATTTCAGTTCGATTTTTAGTTTCGGATCAGTTTTGCACACCCCTAATCTATACATCATAAAATTCAAATATACATGTATAAAATATACCAAAAGAATCTTCCTCTTTTGATAACTTGATAATTCAAGGCTTTTTGCTCAAATTGTCACCTTACATCTGCATCGCAAAAACAAACGATGCACTAAGCAATAACTTAGTATAGTAGTCGATATAACTTGTATAAATATGCCAATTAACATCGTACATTAGTATATGTAACATAAATATCCCAACTATTACATGATATGCAACATTAAACATAGTATGCATTAATGTGATAACATGACATAAAACATATACGTACTACATCATAACTATCATACAACATACATTATATAAACATTTTCATTATTTATTACAGTTCATTTATTAAACCCATACTCAAGAAACATATACACTATAGATATCAGAGTATCAGTCGACCACCTAGGCCCTCAGAACCATGTATTCCCCACACATATCAGACTCAAAGGTCAGAAAAGTATAGACCTGTAGGTCGTCATGCATTAGACTTGAAAGTCAGAATATAAATCTAATAATTAACACTATCATACCTATAGGTCAGGACATAAAAATAACCCGAAGGTTCATGCATCGCAACCTGAAAGCTACAGAGGTACCAAAGTACCCTAGCAGTTGCTATGACTCTTAGCTGATTGGTCAACCTATTCGACTAAGCTGTTTACTTGTATGGGCTATTAACCAATTATATTTAGTTTCACCTCGTTAATATTGCTTAATATAACTTTTAATTAAGATGGTTTAGCCAACTAATGACTAAACAGGGAAAAAGTGTTATCATAAGCTGAATATGTTATTATGACATGCAACACCATATAACAATGCCATATCTCAAATCATTACGTGCATATGCTCATGAATGCTTTATATCATTACACTTTCATAATAAATACATTACACTTTCTAATGACATCTTACCTGTCATAACATAATCACCGTATACACAAATATCATTCATATGCCATAAAGGCTTTTATCTCATCATATACATGTTGTATACATAATGAACATGCAATAGGCACAATAATAAAGCATTTTGCCACATAAAGCTTAATGTATATCATCAATGTACTATATCATGTATTAAATCGATAATTGAATGCATTATCACATTACATATCTATTATGTCATCATATCACATAATATGCTCTAACACATTTTTAATTTTCTACATATGATCATACATAGATACTAACATACATTGCATCCATCATACACATTGACTTTATGCCATAAACCATTCAGCCACACCATTATGGTAAACTTATAATTACATTCTCCTTTTATTACTAATACTACATCGTTTCTCATGATCATAAACATACAAATAACCATGCATATTCATATCATACTTAACATAAAGCATAACCATACATGATTACATCATACACCAATACATCATACATGCATTTTTTCACAGTACATATCCCATCTCACATGCACATGATCACCTAGCCATTCATATGCACAAATCATCATATGTATGCTTTTTATGCAAATTCACACATATATACATACACCTAGGCCATTCGGCCATCATGCCTCCTAACATTACATAACACCATTAATCACATCATACCTCATTTCTAATGTCCATATAGGCAATTATACTCATTTGTGGACATATATCATATATAACACATATATGTGATACATACATGCATACATATGCTTATATAAAATCAACACACATACATACATCATCGATTAGCCATTTTGCCATAATGCCTTCCAAGCCCTCAAAAGCTCCATTTTAAACATTCAATATCATACATAATGTCCATATAAACACATAATTCCATTCATAGGCATACATCACATTCCTCATGCATAATATACATACATGCATGTCAACATTATAGATCTTATTAACTTACGTAATTCTCATCATTCTAACATCATAAATGATCTCAACATACATCCATTACATCATTAAACATATTTAAATGCCAATCATAAGCCTAATTATGCATTTAACACATAATCAATATTAATTACATAATATGGAAAATTAGGGCATAATCAAATTCTCATAATTTATTTTGATGACAAATACTAAGAGAGTTTAAATGCACCACCGAGGACCATCTTTACCTTGCTTTTCCCTTTATCTTGCATTTTGTCGGTTTCCTCAATTGCCCATTATGGATTTAATATGTAAAAATTTGTAAAAAATCATACAAACACTAAAATGAAAAACTGACTACATAGACATCACCTTGGGCACCTAGAGAACTTGGGAAAATTATAAAACTTGAAAAAACTTACTCAATTAATCTCGAGTTACTATTTATTGAGATGAAAAATCAAGCTTTTCCTTCGATTTTTCATGTAATTCGAGGTGGAAATAGCATCTAGAGGTTGTGGATGTTCAAAATTTGGTCTTAGATGGAATAAAACGAGCTAAAACAAAGCTTTAGACGAGCAAAAATGGCTCCCCCTTTCTTCTTAAAGGCATCGGCCGCCTTTGGTCTAGGGAAGATAATACTATTCTTCCTTTGACTAAAAGTTGACCCTTTTATACTAGTCCTCTTTTTTTTTCAAATTTTTTTCTTGTTTTTGACATCCGAGAGACTCGTAAATATCCATAAATCAAACTTTAAAAGTCTTTAAAAATCTGTGCTCGAAAATTAAGAAAAACCAATTAAAAAATATAGTTTTTAAGTTTACCCGATTTTAGTAAAAATATTTTTCGACCTCTAAAAGTTTCAATTCTAATGCCAATAAACTAATTAGAATTTTTTAGTATCAGGTTGTATTAATCTCATAATTTTTTAAGCAACTTTTGAATATTTTATAGTTTAGCTAAAACTAGGTCACTATTTACGTGACGCTCAATAAAACTTTCTTTGCGTTTTTAACCAACTAAATGACTTTAGTTTGGTTTCAAACTTTGTCCAAAATTATTTTATGATTAATACTTTCACTCGATTATTTTAATGTATCCTGAGTCTCAAGAACACTATTCACATCCTGGGAAAAGCACTATTCATAAGTCAAGATTTTCAGGTCGTTACATGATATTTCCAAAGGACTTTTAAAGTTTAGGGTTTTGAGGGGCATCCTATTGATGAGATACGATGCTATAAGAATTACATCTCCTTAGTAGGAATTTGGAAGGTTTATTGTAACATAAGAGATATGGCAACTTTTAATGGATATCTAATTTTTCCTCTTAGCTACCCCATTCTGAGCACTAGTGTAACAATAACTGGTTTGATGAATAATCTTATAAGACTTTAAATACATATTAAACCTACTCTCCATGTATTCTGTGCTATTGTGAATTTGAAAAACTTTGATTTTAACATCAAATTGATTGTAGAACATCTTATGAAAAGTTTAAAACCACGAAAAAAACATCACTTTTTGAATTTAGTAAATATATCAAGTCATTCTAGTGCAACAATCAATGAGAGTAACAAATCACCAACTTCCAGACAAAGACACAGTCTGAGTAGGCTCCCAAACATCAGAATGAATAGTTATAAAAGGAATAATGCTTTTATTATTATGTAAAGGATAAGAGTTTGTAGTATGTTTAACATACTCACAAGCATCACATGATAAAAAATCAAGTTGAGTTCTTAAAAACAAACTAGGGTACAATTTTTCAAAGACATAAAAAAATGGATGCCCTGACCACCTATGCCATTGTATTATTTCCCACTTGACATCCTTATATCCTTTAACAAAAGCTTGAGTCAACCCTTTTTGTCCTTCAATCATTTATAAGTCATCATGCACTTTACCATTGCCAATCATCCTTCTTGTGTAACGGTCCTGAAAAACATAATGATCAAGGAAAAATTCAACTTTATATTTGAGAGCTTTAGTGATAGCACTGACAGAAAAAAGATTGACAGGAAAGTGAGGAACATGAAGAATAGAAAAGAGTTTAATATTAGGTGTAAAAGTAATAGAACTTGTCCAAAAAATAGGGGTAAGAGACCTATCAGCTACCCTAACACTATCCCATTTTAGGCATGGAAAGTAGTTAAAAAGGCCTTTAAAAGAGTCGATCATGTGTCTATTTGCACCAGAATCAATAATCTATGAGTTAATGGAAGAAAAAGTATTACCTGACTTGACAAAATTGGATTGAGCACTAGAGGAAGAGTCAAAATAGGACAGAAAAAGCCTGAAATGCTGAATTTTATTAGAATATAGACTTTTAGCTAAATTGGATGCTACTATCTCGAACATATTTGCTTCAGCTTTTATCGAATTGACTTATTTCCTTTCACGACCTCTTGTGGATCTCTTATACAATTTTCGATAATTTTTAAAGCTTCATGGCATCTTAAGTAATTTTTAAAATCATACACCCACTCTTTCTTAAGTAATTTTTAAAATTTCACAGCATCTCTAGCACATTTGGCTTGAAAATCTTGATAATAATCCAATTCCTTCCATAAGCTACTCAACTCAAAAAATATTCAAGAACAATTAGTTCACCTTACTTTGTGTCATACACCTTGTTACGAAGTTTAAAAATCCGAGCATCATTTCCCATGCGTGAATATATGATTTGAGAAGCATTTCATATTTTCTCTATAGTGTCAAGGAGCAAATATTGCCTAGATATCTTAAGATGTATAGAATTGAGAAGCTAAGTCATAACTAAGGAGTTATCAAAATCCCATTAACTAAAAGCAGGATCAATAACAAGTGGTTGTGTTTTATCCCTAGTAAGATAACCCTGCAATTTTCTAGCTTTGATAAACAGTAGACAAGAAATGGACCAAGCTAGATAAGTACCACTACCATCAAGTTTAATAGGGCTTATTTGAGAATAGAGATTATCAATAATAGCATGTAGTTCCTCAATATCCTTAATATCAGACATAATAGCAGAATTGAAAAAAATCAATGACAAAAGTATAGAAACAAACTTGTCTAGAGCATAATAGAACACAACGGAGGCTTAAAATCTACTGATTGGCATAAAAAAAGGCGAGCACAGATGAAAGAAGTGTGTTGACATTGATATGACAATCAGAGTGGCTGCATGCACTCATACATGTCGGCATGTGAACAGTGTGCAGGTTGAAATGGCAGCACTAATGGTTATGTGTGGTGAAATTTCAACGAGAGGCTGATCTCAAGATGAGCTATCATCAGGGCTAGGCGGTGATAAGAAAGTTAGGTAAAATCTTGTTGAATCTGAAATATGGTAATTTCTGATAAAAGGAAAAAAAATAGAATAATGTTACTGATAGAGAGAGCAAACTCAATCTCTAAAAAACAACAGTGGCTCTGACACTATAAAGAATTTTAGAGAGAATAAGAATTTTATTTTTCTCATTTGTGTATAACTAGATAATATACAACGGTTTTTATACAAAAAAAAGCCATGACTAATTAGGAATATACAACTAGCTTGTTATTACACATAATCTAAAAAGGTAATAAATCAATTAACAAATCAATACACAAAAGGTAAGAAATCCTATTAGTGTCAACAATTACCATAGTCGAATACAACATATTTTCACATACATATACATATGATAGGTTACATAAGCTAGCTGAAGGTTTTCATATACGTCTTATCTTACTAGTAACCTAACAATATAACACGAGATCATTATTTGTAATTGACTTTTCCTTACAATCTTATAGGAACCTAAAATAGATTGAATGAGTCAACTGAAGTCTATGCTTACCTATTTGTAAAATGAGTTAGACTATATCTTTAAGTAACTATTCTATTTTAGTTAATAGACTTCTATGGCATAAATGAATGGCTTAAGCTTGTTGATATTCTTACTTATATTATACACTACTATGAGCTTGCCCAAGCCAGATTCTGCTTTACTATTAATATAAATTGGTTTAACTCTTTATTTCATTATAACTTCTCATATCCCATATGTTCTATTTGTTAATGCTTGACCATGTATGCATGTATATATGTATATAGTCATTTAAAACTTAAGATTTCTTAGAAAAAGCCTTTGGTAACATACAAACAGAACACCCACTAAAGAAAGGATAACATGGAAGACTAAATGTAAGGCCTTGGCCAACACATACAAAAGCTAAGCAAGGCCTGCCACTTATATTGAAGCTCACCTAAGGTCTTGGCCTATATAATATGGAAAATAGACATATCTAATGCTATGTAGTACTACATTCACTGCTTTAGCATGCCAAGTTTATCTTACCTTGGGTTTTGATGAGATCTTACCATAGGCTTTATTATATTTCATCACAAGTATAAGCTTCTCTTTGTTTGCTTCCTTAATTTAGTTGTAAGTGGATACAATATAATATATATATTAAACCTTATGCACTTCACATATACAAGAATCATATTCCACATCTTACTCAGTGAAGTATATATGTACACATGCTACTTTTTTTCAAGCTAATTAAACTATCTACTATGATAAAATGCATGATCATTATGATATTTGCAAACCTTATGTAACGTATTTCTATGTTAAAATCGTATATGTATCTTGATACTTATTCATAACCACAATCTCATGCTTGATCAACTAGCATTCCATTCATATTCACATAGGCTTTGCTAAGTTCAATATAGGCATTACATTTCTTGATTTATTCTTTTATTTAATTTAATTGCTAAATATATGTAGTGTGTCTCCTTTTTATGAACCTCACATATATTGATATCATAATGCATATGTAACTGGGTTAATCACATAATCATTTGCTGTTTTGCCATATGCTAGTTTATTTGCCTATTTTAATCACATGCATAATTATCATGATGTCTACAACCTCACTTACATGTTTACATATGTGAAATGTCACAATTTATATCACTTATGCATACTTATAGCACATGGCATCTTGCATAGTCACACAAAGCATTCTTTTACCTATGTAGGCATATAATCTAAGAGAAATCAATGCACCTATAAATGTTCACCATATATAATAACACTTAAGGTTAATTAAGCATGTGACACCTCTACTTACAAAAAACTTAGAATTTTAGTTAAGTTATCTATATTTGTATTTTACACCTTCTTGAACTACAATGTTATAGCTAAATGTAAATCCCCATAAATGTATGTATAAAAACCAAGTTACTATTTGCTTTCATAGCATAAACTTTTAAATATATTTAAGGACTAACCATTTTAGAAATTCGGTTTAGCAAGAAATAAGAAGGTGTTGGAGTACTTACCTCAAACCTTCATTTACTTTTCTCTCTTACCTTGATATACACTTTTTTCTTGCCCTCTTCCTTAAAAGATTCTACTTCATTTCTCTTTTTCTTTCTTCTCATGTTAACACTTGTACTTCTCATCTTCTTCTTATTCACCTCTTTGAGTTGGTCGATCTCCTTCTCTCTCTCTAGATATAATCAAAAATTTATCAATACTATATGCATATGAATTTCCTCAATATTCCAGTTCACTTAAAATAATGTAAATTAAAGAATTTATCTAATTTATTTTTTTCTTATACTTAGACATACTTTGCATAAATATACACTATCTCATCTTACTTGAGCCATTTAAAGTCACCTGATGAAAATAAACTAACCTAAAAAATAACCTTGTACCTCTTACAACATCTTAACCCAATAATCAAGACATGTTGTCCTATGACAACAGCTTTCCTATATTGGTGCAGTAGCTCTGTTACTCGTGGGCAGCAACATCAAACCCCATTCTTCCTCTTCTTAACCATTTGAACTTTACCAGGCCATGTTTTATGTAACATCATACTTCACTCCCTCCATCTCTTACACAACAATAGCCTTCATTACTATCAAAGTCTATAAAAGATCAACTAAAATGCTCAACCATATCCAATCCCATCATTTACATCTAAATACTCAAATTATCTAAGTTCTAACCATGGCAATCAATAAGTAGCTATTTTAGCCTATTATCACACAGATTCTATCATTTTCCTTCAAAATTGCTCATTGCAGACATGAGTCTTTTGCATAAATTATATAGATTATGCTAAACTAGCATGATAGCATCTATTTAGACTATGTACACTACTACATACACATTACACATTACTCAATCTCATACAATTCTAAAATCAACATTTGACTCCAATACTAAGGTAAATAATAAGAACTCAACTTAGCATACATAAAATTCCCTATTTATTGAAGTTAATATAGAGGTTTAATGTTCTAAGCTTTTCAGTCCCATACCAATTCATAAATCTTCATAAACATTCAATATGTACCAATTGTCCTAATTAATTAAACTACTAATAACACATATTTAATCAACAATGTAAGAATCCATACCTATTATTAAAGAAAAAAACCAACTCAGTCCTCCTATTTTTGCTATAGTTGTGCCCTGATCACTTCCTTCTAATTCTATTCAATTTACACCTTTCAAGCTTCAATTTAACATAAATTACTAATAATTAGCCTAATAATCTATAATTGTAGTTAATTAAACGAAATTAAGTTGATTTATTACCTGTTTTGATTGAAATTCCAACCTCTGCCATCTGCTGATAAAATCAATCATCTATTCTTCCATTGTTCCTCTTTGAATCCTTAAATTCCAGCACCAAATTACAAATAAATTCTTAATTCCACCTACTTCCTTGCTTAGCAACCCAAATTGTATCAATGTAAGTGGAATTACTTGAATTCTTACCTGAATTATAGTAAAGATTGCTCCTTTCTTGCCTTCGGTATATATCAACTACATTTCCCACTTTCCTTCGATTCTTTTTTTTCTTGTAAATTTCCTTTAATTAAAAAAGATAATGAAATTTTTAGAAGCTAATTCCTCAAATTATTAACCCATGCAACTTCTAGTGTCATCAAATCCTCTCTCCTTTTTGTAACACTGGAAAATTTTAGTGTTATGAATAGTATTTCTTAGGATGTAAATAGTATTTCTCGAGACCCATGTAACACCTCGTACCTAATCTAGTGCCAGATAGAATAGGAGATGCCACTTCTTAGAGGTCACTCATCTTTGGCTTACCGCGCCTTATACTCATTTAACTAGATATGCAATAATATTCCTTGGTATATAATTATCATCATTATGTAAAGTGACTTCCTAATTTGTATGAATTAAATCTTAACATCATATATGAGGGTTAATTTTGACCAATCAATTTTAAAACACAATTTAACAGAAATCAACATCATAACGACTATCCAGGTGGAAAACCAAAAATTTTAACCTGCAAAAACACTTTTATAACCATTCACAATCATTCTTTAACATCCTGGACCCTTCTGATCCTTTAAGACTTCACCTTATCATCATCACACAGTTATCAAAATCTCAAGATTGGGCATGCAACATATAGACCATACATCATAAATATGTCTATGATATATCCTTTAATGGTATTTACAATCCATTGTATGATAGTTATATATAACTAAACCCATACCCACTATGTAAATGAGTGCCTCTAAACAAATTAACTGCAAAAAGGAAACCAAAATATACCTAAGAAGAAGGTTGACTACCACACTATACATCGAGGCTGAATTGTAGGTCTACTATCTCCTACTTGTGTATTGGAAAATCGATACGCTGAGTAGACACTCAATGGTGAATTTAATGTAATATGAATTGTATCACATACACATGCAACATGCATTATACAATCCTTCCAATCACATATGTTTACCTTGTCTAAAATTCTTATCATTAATTACCAGTTATATGCCTAGGATAGTCACATAACAAAATGTTTAATTTATTGTGTCTTGTGATAGATTATGATTAAGTCCATTTAATTTTATAGTCTAGTTATTACTTAATCCAGTTATAGCATTCTGAACCCTTCTGGTCCTTCAAGACTTCACCTTATCATCATCACATAGTCATCAAAATCTTAAGATTAGGCATGCATCATATAGACTATACATCATAAATATGTCTATGATATATCCTT
>CANXYI011354112.1:0-13313 GCA_948208565.1 Hura crepitans | reverse complement strand
AGGTTAGAAAGGGGCGTATTGGTCATAAAACTTTAACAGGCAATAAAATGGACAAAATGAAAGAATTTAAAAATTTAGCAGAACCAGTAAATCATTTTAGGTCAAGAACTAGTGAATAAGGAGATAAAATGAGATTATGTTGGGATAGCCTCGGGATGTGCCTAGACAGACTCAAAAATACCATACTTTGAACTTCAAAATTCCAATTAACTTGATGGAGAAGGAATTTTAATTTTCTGAGGTCATTTGGTATTTTTCTGAATATTTCATTCTAATGGGTGAATAGTGCCTAAAAGTCAACAGTGGAACTTTAACTTGAAATTTATGTGGGTCTTAATGAATTAATCAAGGATTTTTAAGAATTAAATGAGTATTTTTGGAGCTTTAGAAAAATTTCTATGAATTTCTGATGTTTAGAAGAAAACCGGGAGAAAACATTCCATTAAATCACCATATGTTGTGATCTGAGCCATCTACCTACCCCTATAAAAAGGCCCACACATGTGAGGGGTTTATATGTGTGAACCCGTCATCTTTTTCCCTAAAATCCTCCCTTAGATGATGCCATTTGTGACTTCTCTCTGTTCCTTTTTTTTCTTCTTCTTCTTTCTTCTCCCATCACCAAAAATCACAAAAATTATATGAATTTGAACTTCTATGATCCATAGAACCCAAATTAAGTGGAAATTCTTCCATATCTAGCTTGGAGAGAGAAATATTCAACCTTAGTGAATGGTGACAAATTTTTAAGTAAGTGATTTTATTTCATTTTTTATTTTTGTTTTAGATAGTTTAAGGTGTTCTAATAGATTACATGGTTTTAGATTTTCAATTGGAGTTATATATAATTTTTGAGGAATTTTATAACTAAAAAATTGTGTACGTTAGTTAGGGCAAAAAGAGAACCTTAAAGAAGAGCACCCATCTAGGCCTCAAAGTGGTGGAGAAAAGGGTGTTTTCACACCTTAGGTTTGTGGCATAGACTCAATTTATGTATGTCATATGATTTGGCATGAATTTACATTTGTACATGTGTATAGAAATGCAACTTGTTAGTGTTAGGCATGGTATTGATGTGAATTGGTAAGGTGATAATGTTAATGAGGCAAAAATAAACTTGTATGCATGGATTGGAGGAAAGAAACAAAGTGTATTTGTATAGGTGATGTATGGCAAAAATGTTTGAGTATGTAGGTATGGCATGTATATTTGTGTATATGACACGTTAGGCATAACATTAACATACAAATGAGGTGTATAAATATGGTTAGGAATATAACTAATAACAACAAATGTATAGCATGTTGGTTTGGCAAATAATGACCTAGGTGAGTATGTAATATGTACATAAGAGATGACTAGTAATATGGTGACTATATGTGTGCAATTGGTGGCATGAATATGAGACAGGATTTATGAAAGGTTATGAGAAGAAATGATGCAAGAATGATGGAGTCTAGATTGGCATGTGTAGTATTACACAAAGGAAAAATTTTAGAAATGACTAAATGAATAGTAACCTACTTGTAAATTGACCAAATAAATAATAATTTTGCAACAAAAGATTTAACATGTAAACTTGTGTGAAATGTCAAGAAAAATGGAATTCAATGGTATGATTGAAAAGTAATTATAGATGACATAATTAAGTAAAGAATAGTGTCTTGGCCTATTAGTTAAAGGCCCACTGGATAGGTTGACTGGTGAACTAGGGAATTAGCAGTTACTAGGCAGTTTAGTCCTTCTAGGACCACTATTATCGATTGAATGGCAGTTGTAGCTACCAATGTTTTGAGGATGAACCCCACACACTCAGGTAATGGGAGGTCCACCGAAGCTAATCCCTACTACCCATTGACTGTCTATAGAGATTGGGAGGTCCCACGGGGCTGATCCCTGTTATCCATCTATGTTGATTTGGAGATGTGAATTGAGGTATTGGGAGGTTCCATATGGGTGATCCTTGCTATTCCACTTATCCATATTATGAGGTCTATGGGCTAATCCGTGCTTTCTACCAGTCTTATATTAGGAGGTCTATGGACTGATCCCTACTATTGGGCTAAGTAGGTGTGGCTATCGAGGTCCAAAATATGGGCCACTACATAGGATAGATCTTGCTATCCGGTGTCTTAAAGTGTCATCTGTCTATTATCAACCTAAACTATATTAAGCTTCACTATGATAATAGTGTATGAATTTGGAATTGGTAATTGAAATGTTGCATAGGTTTAGTTAATTGAACAGGATAGATGACCTATGATTGGTTACTTGCTTAATAAGGTACTAGGCGACATGATATGTAAAGTGGTATTTTGTTTGATATCTTGCATGAGTAGGATTGAAATGTTTATGCATGTGTGTACATGACCTCTTATATGTGTCTACATGTATGACATACCTTTATTATGTCTATTCCACCACTGAGTGCATACTCAGCATGTCAGATGTGTGTGTGCATCTGAGACCCTATAATTATGTGTGTCGGATGTTTCAAATTTTTTAGGGGACCTAAAGGGTCCAGGAGATGAGTTGTGGTTTAGAAGTGTTATAGAAGTGCTTTTCATGTAAGAAAATTTTTTTATTTTTCTCTTAGGTAGCCGTTATGCTGCCTAATTTTCTATAAAATGGATAACAGACACAAATTAGAGTTTTATCGGACTAAAATAGGCAGTAATAAAAGGTGATAATGTAAAAAACACCAGATAGTCAAGATAATTCAAAGTTAGTTAAAGTAACCTAAGCATTAAAAGAATGGTCCATAGGGAAATCCAAGGATAGGTGACCTATAAGAAGTGGCACCTTTTGTCTGTTTCCTTCAGAAATGGGTAGGGGGTGTTACAATGTGGTTATAGCTACAGAGAGTTCCAATAGAACCATTATATGCTTATATGGGTGTAGCCGTATAGAGGTTTAATAGGTCCACTGAACACATATGCTTGTGTAGTAGCTGTAAGGTCCTATAGGGTCACTGCACATCTATGCTAGTGTAGTAGCCGTAAGATACACAATGTGGGACACTGCACACGATGATCCTGATATCTAGTTTTAAGAGTTGTCTGCTAGTTATAGGCAAAGTAAATAAAAGTAAATGATAGTAAGTGAATGTAAATGAAGGTAAAGAGAATGATAATTAAATGATATATGTTTAGAAGAATAAAATAAGGAATAATAGCATAAGAATAATATGTATTAATGTATGAATGTTATGATTGACACATGTAAGGACATATGTTAATTCTTCTTTACCTATAGTTTATCTTGCATATTATGCATGCTATGAATAATGCATGATCTTATGGATGTGAGTGGACATGTGGAAATGTAATGCTTCATGTAATGAAATGAAATGCAAGATTTATGGATGAATAATGGTATGGTTGAATGGTCTTATATGATGACCATAGTGTGTTCAAGACATGATGTATGAAGAATAAGACATAAAGAGATGATTTAATGCAATAAAATGTTATAATATGTGATTATCATATGGTATAGAGAAATATTAGAGATGTCTCCATGTTAGTATTTCAAACCTTATGGAAACTTTTTGAATTCTTATGTATATACATTCATGTATGAAAAAAAAATGATCTTTTGGATGATAGAGGTATATGTTATCCTTGTTTATTTTATTTAAAGTATTCAATACATGGTTAATGTTATAAGTATGTTTGTAATTTGATTAAATAGCATCTAAAGGCATGTGATAATGTGATGTATTCTCTATTAAATTCTTTGAATGGTTAATACTTATTAACCATAATAACTTAAATTAATAATATTAAATGCTAGTGTAAATATGCCATACTATATTGGATACACCAGTAAGATACAAAGCTTAGTGCATGGTTTGTTTGTGATGCACAGGTATAAGGATAGCTTGAAAAGAAGGACCTTCAAGCTATAAAGAGCTTGGATTTTATCTAAAGATGATGTTAGATATAGAGTTTGTATTATTTATGTTAAAAGTACATGGAAAAAGTGTATGTAAAGTTATATATATATATTGATGTACAGATGATAGGCCTACTATGTATTAAAAGTTGATATGATCTTTATATTTACATATATATGTATAAAAGCATTGCATTAATGGACAATGATATATGATGAATTATGAGATGTTATCATGTAGGGATTATAATGGATATGAGACAAGTGTTGATATTTATTTATTGTGATATTGAGATGATAATAGGTTTTGGATTGTTAGATAGACCAAGTTGATATTGAGATATGGTTGACTATATTAGAAGCCTATTTTTATGTAGGTTAATATTTGGGATAGTGTCTTGGTGCAGCCATTATACTACTAGATTTTCAACATAAGGATCTCATTAGTAAACCTCATTGGAGGATTTTTGTTAAGACTGGTTTTCATAAGTTGTATAAACAAAGAAAATGTAACTAATTAAAAAATAAATAAAATGGATTTTAAGTAAACCAAATGAGTAAATAAGATGAAGTATGGTTATGTGTCGCTCCTTATTCGGGTTCGACAATCGAACAGGTAAAAGGTGTCACATTTCCCATATTTGTGATCCTTTTGATCTATCCAAATCACACTTCAGCATAAACCATAATCTCAACCTCATGAAGAGATATCATATAAGTCCAAAACATATGGAAAAGCTTAAATAAGCTTATAGGACTAGAAAACATATTTAAAATTTCAAAATAGATAGCTAAGGCCCATAACTTAACTATTACAACATAAAAGTGCTTTTTTACCATATATACAGTTCATAATCTAGCTATTTATAGCAAAATTATACCAAAGGCAAAGCTTCCTCTCAATAGTCTTAGTGTCCCAAGGCTTTAGTTGAAGTGCCCATCATACCTGTTCATTACATGTAAATATGATGTGCTAAGCAAATAACTTAGTGGTGAAATCAAATTAACTCATGCAATATAGCCATGTCATTATCACTTATTCTCATTTTCTTACTTACATAACCATGCACAAGTCATAATATGTTCAATGAAATACATAACATGCATAAGTGTAATGTCTTGTTAAACATAGTATAAGCCAATAGTTAACATGGAAAACACATCACACATATGAATTTAATATACATACGACTAATGAAAAAGTCCACTATTAAACTACCAATAAGATCATTATTGTATTATGCCCATACTAAGAAAATGCATCTCTCATAAATAACCAAATTATAACATGTAGTAGCCCATATTTTGGACCTAAACGGCTGCTGCACTAGTATATATTTGTAAAGTGGTTCTATTGGACCTGATCGGTGGCTACACCTATAAGGATCTAAAGAATAAGAATATATTCCTCTAGGTTAGACAATAAGTGGACCCATAAACCTTACACATAAAAGCACTAAATTGTCTAGCAGTTGCTATTATCCTTAGTTGACCAGTCAACCTATCCATTAATAGGCTGTTACTCATAGGGCTATAACTAATGTATTATTAGTTACACCTTCATATTAAAGCTGATAATAGCTTATTATTACTTTGGTAAAGCTGACCATTGGCTAACTAGGGAAATTATATTAGTATCTTTATTGTAGTGTTCATAGGTAATGTGTCATGCAAAAGCCATATCCTAAAGCTATATATGTAAATATAGTTATAACAGGCTCATAATCACACTACCAACACCCTATTTCTATCTCATGATCAATAATAAATATGTGACCATGAATCTTCCATTACATGCTTAATTTAAAGTATAAACATGCTTGGGATACCCAATGAGGGTATTTAGCCATTCAACTTTTAAGCACATTTATAAACCAAACCTTTGCATTATACCTCAAACACTAATGTCCATATGGTTACATACATGAATAATGGAACATATATCCTCAACACATGTATACTCTAATATACATTATTGTATATAACTTAAAACCTTGCAACATCATCATGGTTACATCACTCATGCCCATCTATCCATATGCATCCATACATGTGCATACAACAAGACAAACATGCACTATTCAAGCTTACCCATACATGCATGCCTAAAAGATCATTCAACCATACATGAAATTAACACAATAAAACTATATCAATGTCATAAATTACTCCATGTACATCCAATACTTCATATAAAATGGATGTAATCCATACTCATGCTTAATACATCAATAAGGCATAAAAATCCTTATTCAATTCTTTATGTACTCCTAACAATGAATATGCACTATCATGCATCTAATAGATTGTTAGCCATATTTAAAACCACTTATGTATATTATGTCAAAACACATACTCACCATTATGACTACATGGTCATTCAGCCATAAGGCTTATGGCAAATTAAGAAGGTATATTTCACCATACAACACTGTACAACTAAATTATAAGACAACATACATTAATCTATATCACAAGCATGCATTAGTGAACATACACATATTCATGCACCTAAATGGCCATTTGGCCATCATGCCATATCATCCATACATGCCTTTTTTAATCTTGTCACATGCATCTAAAGCATCATAAATCCATGATTATACATCCTACATACTACTTTGCACCATTAAAGTCATAATTGTTTTTAACATGGCATTAATTACAAATTTACATACATATACATATTATGTAAAACTTATGGCATCATTAAATTTATACATTTTAATTCAATTTTAGATACCAAAATGATCATAATATAACCCTGATGACTACCTATGCCTTGACTTTCCCTTTATCTCGATTTTTCTCCGGAACCCCTATTCATATCATTGGAAAGATTTTGTAAAAATCATATGATGCTCAAAAACAAAATTTGAGACCATAAACATGCTCTTAGGCACTAGAGGATGGTAGAAAAAATATTGGGTTTAGAAAATTCTTTCAATAACCAAGATTGGTCACTATTCATTCAACTCCAAAATTTCTCTTTTAATTCTATTCTTTCACAAATTTCATTATGGATCAAGCTTACCAGGCTGTGGAGGCGTAGAAACAAGCTTGAAATAGAAGAAAATAGGCTTAAATTAGGATTTAATGAGCTAAAAATAGCTCCCTTTCCTTAGTGGGAGGCTTCAGCGACCTTTGGCAAAAGGGAGAAAATGATTCTTCTCTAATTTGACCAAAGTTTAACCTATTATAGCCTTTCACATTTCTTTTAAAAAAAAAACTTTTTCTTGCCCTATTTTCTTACTTTTGAGACCTCTTAAAAAATCCCTTAATTAGCCCCTAAAAGCCAATATTAATCCGTGCTCGAAAATCATGAAGAATCGATTGAGACGGCAATTTTTAACATAACTTGATTTTTGTAAAAATACTTCCCGACTTCTAAAAATTCCAATTCTAATGGCAATATGCTTATTAGAATTTTTGAGTATTAGGTTGTTTAAATCTTGATTAATTTTGAGCACATAAGAAATAGTTTTACAATTTCGCTTTGCCTTCGGCACCATTCATATAATACTACCGTAAAAACATTCTTTTCATTTTTAACCAATTAAATGACTTTTAATTGGTCTCAAACTTTACCTAAAATTATTTTATGACAAGTATTTTCACATAGGCCATTTAGTGTATCTCGGGTTTTAGGAGCACTATTCATCATGGTAAAGCACTATTCATAAAATTCGAGATTTTTGTGTTATTACATTACTTCCCCTCTTAAAATAAATGTCATCCTTGACATTTCCTTTTTCAAACGGTTGAGGGTACAACTTTCACATCCATAGTTTTATTTCTGATGTTGCATCTTTTATCCCATGATACTTCCAAAAAACTTTTACCAATTGAACTTTCTTATTTCTCAACTCTTTGACCTCTCTAGCCAAGATCCTAATTAGTTCTTCTTTATAAGATAAATCTAGTTTAACCTCAACCTCTCTTACTAATAAACATGCATCAAATCAAATTTGTATCTTTTAAGCACTGATATATGGAAGACATCATGAATCTACTAATGTTCTAGTGGCATTACTAATCTATACGCTACTTGCCCCATATGTTCTATCACTTTATATGGCCTAATAAACCTTGAACTCAGCTTTTCTTTCTTGCCAAAATGTAAAACTTTCTACCTTAGTGAAACTTTCAAAAACACCTTGTCTCCCACTTCAAACACCACGTCTTTTCTCTTAAGATTAGTATAAGACCTCTTGTTTATCAGAAGCTACTTTCAACTTGTCCCTGATGATTTTCACCTTCTTTAGGGCATCCTTGATCAAATTCGTTCCTATGAGCTTTGTTTCTCTGAGGTCACTCAAGCACAAAGGAGTTTTGCACTTTCTTCCATATAAGGCCTCATAAAGAACCATACCTTACCTTGCTTGATGGCTATTATTGTAGGCAAACTCTACTAATACCAAATAGTGATCTTAATAACCTTTAAACTTGATAGCGCAACTCCTTAACATGTCCTTAAGCACCTACTAACAATGCTTCATCATAAGTATAACATCTCGCATATCTAAACATCCAATCACTCAAGAATCTTAAGACTACTGAAAAGACTCTTTGTAACTTTCCATCAATCTACGGATGAAACACCATACTAAAGCTTAATCGAGTAGCCATGGCATTGTGAAGCTTTCTCTAAAACATTGACATAAATTATGGGTCCCGATTTGATATAATTAAAAATGGCACTCCATGCAATCTGATGACCTCATCTATGTACAACTCAGCAAGTATCTCTATAGAATAGTCTATCTTTACTAGTATAAAATGAGCTATCTTGGTAACACGATCTACCACAAACTATATAGAATCACACATATTCTTTGGCATAAGTAACCCAACCACAAATTCTATGGTGATTCTATCACATTTCCATTCTAGAATTGTTATAGGATGTAGAAATCTAAATGGAACTTAATATTCTACA
This sequence comes from Hura crepitans, assembly GCA_948208565.1. Taxonomy (NCBI): domain Eukaryota; kingdom Viridiplantae; phylum Streptophyta; class Magnoliopsida; order Malpighiales; family Euphorbiaceae; genus Hura; species Hura crepitans. The sequence goes on along the minus strand of CANXYI011354112.1, from coordinate 4,477 downwards.
TTCAGATGTTGACAAGTAAGGCACTTGGTCATGAACTCCGATACATCTCTTTTCATACCAAGCCACTAATAGAACAACTTTAGATTTTGATGAATCTTCGTGCTATCAGGATGCATAGCATAAGGAGCATTGTGAGCCTCTTTAAAAATATGTTTCTTTAGCTCATCAACATTTGGAACACAAATCTTATTATGGTAATATAGACAACTATCACTCTTCATCTCATACTCAATTGCTTCCACTCTTGGATGGCACTTTTCACACTCATCAACCTGTGTTCATCCTTCTAATTATCTTTCACATGCTAAAGCAAACTAGGCTTGGCTTACATCTATGCTAGTAGCATACCATCATTTATAAGTTGTAATATGACATTCATGGCTCCCATAATGGCCATAACCTTTTTGCTAAGAGCATTAGCCACCATATTTGCCTTACTTAGATAATAGTCAATCAAATAGTCATAATCCTTACTCAACTCCATCCACTACTTCTACCTTCAGATTAGCTCCTTCTATGTCAAAAGATACTTCAAACTCATGTGATCAATATACATATAACACTTCCCTCCATAAAAGATAGTGTCTCCACATCTTTAATGCAAACACTATTAGTGCAAACTCTAGATCATGAGTAGGGTAGTTCTTTTCATGTGGCTTTAACTATCTAGAAGCATAGGCAACTACCATGCCTTCTTGCATTAGAACATAACCCAACCCATTATGTAAAGCATCACTATAGATGGTGGAGTCCTTTTTAGAAACTGGCTAAACTAGAAACTGTGCTTTTGTCAATATAACCTTAAACTTGTCAAAGCTCTCTTAGCATTTGTCAACCTATATAAACTTAACAACTTTCCTTAACTGATGAGTTATAGGTGCTGCTATTAAAGTGAACCTCTTTATAAAATGTCTGTAATAACTAGCCAAGCCAAGGAAACTTCTTCTCTCTATAGTGTTTTTAGTTGCCTTTCACTTCTTAGCTATCTCAATGTTACTAGGATCAACCCAAATCCCTTCTGTAAAAGTAATGTGCCCAAAGAAAGGCACCTCAATATTTAAAAACTCATACTTGTTAAGCTCAGCATATAGCTTCTAATCTCTCAAAACCTATAAAATTGTCCTCAGATGTTGTTCATGATCCTCTTTACCTTTAGAATAAATAAAGATATCATGGATGAAGGCAACCACAAACTGGTCAAGATATACTCTAAAGACTATTCATCTAGTCAATAAAAGCTATAGGAGCATTAGGAACCTAAGTGGCATTACCATAAACTCATAGTGGCTATATCTTATTTTAAATGTTGTCTTCACTATATTAGACTCTTTCACTCTCATTTGATAATAGCTAGACCATATATCAATCTTGGAGAACACTCTAGCCCCTTTTACCTTATTAAAGAGATTGCCAATCCATGGTGACAGATACTTGTTCTTAATGGTTTCTTTAGAACATATTTGGACTAATTTGTTATGGTGTTCATTGATGACATCCTAGTGTATTCTAAGAGTAGAGATGACAATAAATAGCATCTCTGGATTGTGTTGTAGACTTTGAGAGATGAAAAGCTTTCGGCCAAGCTTAACAAGTGTAAGCTTTAGGTTGATGAAGTTTTTTTCTTAGGATATATAGCTTTGGCTGATGGCGTTCCATTTGCTCCTAGCAAGATTGAAGTAGTTATAGAGTGAAAGCCACTTAGGAACAATAATGACTTTAAGAGTTTCTTAGGGTTGACTAGATATTATAGGCATTTTTTAAAGGTTTTTTTTATGATTACAACACAGATGACATGCTGATTGAGGAAGATGTTAAGTTTATTTGGGATGACAAGTGTAAAAAGAGATTTGAGAAGCTAAAAGCAATGTTGATAGAAGCTCCAATCAATATACAACTAGTGTTACGGAAGGATTTTGCTATCTATAGTGTTGCTTTCTTGAATGAGATTGGTTATGTGCTCATATAAGAAGGCAAAGTAGCTGCCTAAGCAATTAAAACCACATGAGAAAGATTATCTAATGCATGCATTAGATTTGGCAATCTTTGCATTAAATATCTAGAGACTCTATCTTTAGGGAGAGAAGTGTTATATATACATTGACCATAAGGGTTTGAAGTATTTGCCAACCCAAAAATAGTTAAACTTTGTAACGACTCGAAAATCCCGACTCTCATGAATAGTACTCCCCTAGATGAATAGTGCTTCCCGAGACCCAAGTTGCACTAAGTATACTAACAGGGAGTATTAATTACAAGAGAATTTTGGGTAAAGTTTGAAGCTAATTCAAAGTTGTTTAGATGGTTAAAAATGCTAATTAAGATTTTACGACAGTGTCCTTTAAATAGTGCCGTAAGCAAAGCTAAACTCTAAAATAAATAAAAAAGTTGCTCAAATTAATACAAAAATATTACAACCTAATACTCAAATATTTCGAATAGTCCAATGGTTTTGGAATAGAAATTTTCTAAGTTTGGAAACTATTTTTTTACCCAATTTTTGAGACATGGGTTATTATCATAATTTGGGTTTGAGTTTTTGTGAGGATTTACGGCTTGGATTAATGGAATTTTGGGGACATAAATGGGGGATAACCTATTTTCCTATTGGTTATCATAATTTTTTGAAGGAAGGAAAAATATTTTTTTAAGGGTATAAATAGGGAGAAATTAAATTCCTCCCCATTCATACCATAAACAACCATCCTCCACTTCCTCCACACCAAAATCCCACCCACTCTCCCTCACTTTTTGTTCCATTGATTTCTTTCTTCTCAAGCTAACCCACTCCATAAAACTATACCTAAAATGAAGAGCATCTTGAGATGAGTCCGTGGACACCAAAATCTTTGGTAATGATGGAGTATTACGAGAGAAAAATCGAGAAGAATTCTGAGGTGAATAGTAACCTTCTCTCTCTTGGGTTTTTCTTTTTTGCAAATTTTATGTTTTATGGGTTCCTTGGGTGTTTTATAGCACATATCTAGGCTTGAAATATTTTTTTGACTTTAAGATTATTTTATATTAATTTTTTATTTTTGTGCCCTTTTGTATTCGTAGGCAAAACAACAACCTGAGCCTCCCGACTTAAGGAGAAGGCCTAAGCTAATTTCAGGGGTCCCATATGACCTTGTTGGGTATGTGTAATCACTTTAATTTGGCTAAAATATGCATTTAATAAATTATGTGCTTTATGTCCATAATAGTAATTAATGAAATTAAATGCATGAAAATACAATAAATGCTATTATTGAAATTATGATGAATGGATTGATAAATGTATGATCTGAGATGGATTAGAGTGGTTATAAATGAGGAAATTTGCAAGAATATTGATATGGACTTTATTAATGCATTATGGGAGTAAAACTCGATTATGTTATATTGTGTGCTATATGCCTAAAAATGCATGTGTATGGTTATGGTAGGATGTGAACATGTATAATGGATGTAAAGTGTGGTATATTGCTATGGAATGACTTGATATAGCAATATGCAGCATTATGCCTACTTGAACCGTTAAGCCCGATAATGAGCGTGCAAATGTTCTTATCGATTAGAAGGTGTCATATGTGCATGAATGTAATATGCTAATATGCTCAAAATGGATTTTAAACATATAATAGATATATATGTGTTATAAATTCATGATGAGGCAATGGTTGGCCATTAGTATGTAAATATCCAAAAATGCCAAAAAATGATCATTTGAATCGATATTTAAGTTTTTATGTGACATATTGATATGTTGTGTGTTTTGAGGCCATTATACCACAAAAATGGGTCCTACGGGTGTAATGGAGATTAATAGGCCTAATTTGACCAAGTGTGTATGTTTATGCCATTAAATAGTGCAATGAGGCTAATGGTGATTTTAATGTAATATAATATATAAAAAGTGAAATTGGTTAATTTGACACATAATGACATGTTTAATGATGCCTTTATAGTTAGACAACCTAGTTTTAATAGGTAAACCAGTCAACTAGGATTATAGTAGTAGCTAGCATAACTTCAGGTATGAAACCTGCAGGTCAATGATTTACGTGACGACAGGCATGAGAGCTTAAGAGCCTAAGTTTAATTATGCATCTAAGGATGTGAGAGCCTTCGAGCCTAAGATTATATGATACCACAAGGGGCCTAGAGCCCCAACCAAACCATAAGACCACTTATGACTAGCTAGCCAATCTCAATTCATCTCTAAGGCCTGCCTGTCCTCTTAGATCTTCATGGCTTGATTAGGGATCGTAGCTATCGTAGTTCAGATCGTATTGCTATCTTTCTGTAATCAATTGTATAAGAGATAAAGAAAAGGGTTTAGAAGAACATGATTTTTATTTAATAAGGGCAAAATTCCATAAACTGGTTCTGCCTCCTTTTTCATACATAAGGCCCTTTTTATAAGCCATTACAAGCACACTCTTTTACAGGACTTCTGACTCAGCAATAATTACAAAAGATAATTTTCAAACTTATT
>CANXYI011354077.1:0-16633 GCA_948208565.1 Hura crepitans | reverse complement strand
ATAGTTCTTCCCTTCTTACGAAATTTCATCCTCAAAATTACTTAGAGTAAACAGATGTGGATATTGAATTTTCATATGCTCCTCGAGTTCCCATGTGGTATCTTATAAATTAGGGTGCTTCTAGAGTACCTTAACTAGAGGAATGGTTTTATTTCTCAGCTGCTTCACTTCTTAAGCCAGAATCTTTATTGGTTCTTCCTTGTAGCTCAAATCTAGTTGTAACTCAATGTCTATCACTAGAATTACATGGGAAGAACTTGATTTGTACCTTCTAAGCATTGAAACATGGAACACATCATGTATCTATTGTAACTTAGGTGGCAAAGCTAGCCTGTATGCTAGTGGTCCCACTCTCTCTATAATCTCATATGGCCAGATAAATCTGGGACTCAACTTCCCCTTTTTCCCAAATCTAAGCAATTTCTTCCATGGAGATACTTTTAATAACACTCTGTCACCCACTGTATACTCAATATCCCTCTGTTTTAGGTCATCATAAGATTTCTATCTATCAATTGCAACTTTCAATCTTTCCTTGATAACTTTAACTTTTTTTTCTATATCTCTGATCAGGTCAACTCTTGAAATTTTGTTTTCCCTAAGTTCACTCCAGCACAAAGGAGTTCTACATCTTTTTCCATATAGTGCTTCATAAAGTGATATGCCCTAAACCAGCTTGACAACTATTATTGTATGCAAATTTAGCTAAGTATAAGTACTGGTCCCAGCTACCTTTGAATTCGATGGCATAACTATACTACATATCTTTTAACACTTATATCGCCCTTTTTGATTGTCCATCTATCTGATGGTGAAAGGCTGTGCTGTAAGTTAGTCGTGTGCCTAATGCTTGATGCAGTTTCTGCCAAAACCTAGAAGTGAATCAAGGATCTTTATATGAAATAATAGCCACAGGTAAACCATGGAGTCTGACAATCTCATCAATATACAATTTAGCTAGTCTTTCCAGTGAGTAATCCATTCTGATAGGAATAAAGTGAGTTATTTTAGTCAGTCTATCAACAATCACCCACACATCATCACACTTATTCCTGATCATAGGCAGTCCCATTACAAAGTCCATTGTAACTTTCTCCCACTCCCGTTTTGGTATTGCTATAGGATACAACAATCCAAAAGGAACCTGATGTTTTACTTTTACCTATTGACATGTTAGACATCTAGCCACATACTCTATTACATCTCTCTTCATACTTGACCACCAGTATTGAGACTTCAAATTTAAGTACATGTTCATACTACCAGGGTGCATAGAATAAGGAGCTTAAAGTGCCTCCTTCAGTATCTATAACCTCAGCTCATCTACACTAGGTACACACAACCTACTATGATAATACAGACATCCATCATCACTTAATTCAAATTCTATGGCCTTCCCCTCTTTAAATTTACCCATAAGCTGTACTAGTTGTTTATCCTTACCTTGTGCATCCTTGATCTCCTGCTTGAAATCTGGCTTAATTTATAGCTCAGCTAAAATAACATTTTTTTAGTGTATTATAGCCTAGCATTCATAGCTCTCAAATTTACCATAAACTTCCTACTTAAAGCATCTACAACCACATTAGCTTTCCTTAAGTGGTAATCTATTAAAAAATCATAATCTTTAATCAGCTCTAACCACCTTCTCTACCTCAGGTTCAACTCCGTTTAATTAAAGAGATATTTCAGGCTCTTGTAGTATGTGTATATATAACATTTCTCACCATATAGATAATGCCTCTAAATTTTCAAGGCAATAACAATGGTAGCTAACTCCAAATCATGAGTAGGGTAGTTCCTCTCATGAGGTTTCAACTATCTCAAAGCTTATGCTATTATTTTTCTTTCATACATTAATACATAATCCAATACATTAAGTGAGGCATCACTATACACAACAAAGTCCTTACCTTCTTTAGGTTGAATCAGGATAGGAGCTTCTATCAACACCTTCTTCAACTTGTCAAAAACTCTTTTGACATCTTGCATCCTACTCAAATTCCACATTCTTTCTAATCAATCTAGTTATAAGTGTTGCAATGATAGAGAACCCTTTCACAAATCTTCGTTAAACCTAGAAAACTCCATATTTTTGCAACATTCCTCAAAGTTTCCCATTCTAACACTACCCTAACCATGCTAAAGTCTACTCTGATACCCTCTACTAATACTACATGTCCTAGAAAGGCCACTTCATTTAGCTAGTATTCACATTTACTCAACTTGGCATATAAATGTTTCTCCCTTAGAGTTTATAGAATAACTCTAAGATACATTTCATGTTCTTCTTTGGTCCTAGAGTACACTAGGATATCATTAATGAATACCATAACAAACTGATCTAGGTATAGTTGGAACACTCTATTTATTAGATCTATAAAGGCTGTTAGGGTATTAGTGGGACCAATGGCATCACTAGGAACTCATAATGCCTGTATCGAGTCTTAAAAGTAGTTTTAGGAATATCAGCCTCCTTGATTCTTAACTGGTGACACCCAGATCTCAAATCAATCTTGAAGAATACACATACACCTCTCTGTTGATAAAAAAAGATCATCTATTCTGGGTAGGGGATATTCACTGTCACTTTATTCAACTATCTATAATCAATACACAACTAAAATAACCCATCTTTTTTTTTCCACAAACAAAATAGGGGCTCCCTAAGGTGAAGTACTGGATTTAATGAACCCCTTATCTAACAGATCTTGTAACTGCACCATCAATTCTTTCAACTCAATAGGTGCCATTTAGTAAGGGGTAATGGACATAGGAGTTATACTAAGATACACCTCAATCTCAAAATCAAGCTCTATCTATAGAGGTAACCCTAGTAAATCATCAGGAAACACATTAGGGAATTCAAAAACTATTAGGAGCTATTTAAGAATTAGGGTGGAAGTATTGGTGTCAATGACTTGTGCTAGGTAGGCTCACACCCTTTACGAATGAGTTTTCTTGTTGTAAGAGTTGATATGAGATTATTCAGAAGGTTTCACTCATTCACTGCCTATCTCTCTATAGTCTATAGGGTCAGCTTCTTGTGTTTACAATCTATTATCACCCGATATTTAGACAACTAATCAATTACCAGAATCACATCAAATTCATAAAAGGGTAATTCAATCAAATCCATAGAAAACAAACATTCTTGAACTACTAAGGGACACTGCCTATACACCCAGTTCACATTCACACTCTGTCCTATAAGATTAAAGACTTGAATGTCTATGTTTACATTCTCAAGTTTCAATCCTCTATCATGTGCTTGTGTGGTGCATACATAAGAATGTGTAGATCCTGGATCCATCAATGCCAAAATTAGAACATCAAATAAGTGAAACATATAAGTAATGACATCTAGGCTATTGCTTCTTCATAAGCCCTAATAGCATATTGCCTCGCCAGTGCATGAGCATTTGATCCTATCCTCTGACTAGCACTTGGTTAATTCCCTCTGCCCTATCCCTGTCCTCTCCTTTGAGATGTTGCTAGGATGCTTATGTACAGGTACCCTCTAGCTATCTTCAAGGACACTCTCTTTGGTAATGATCTCAAGCAACACAAGTAAAGCACTCTCCCTTTCTACTTAACCAATATTGCCCCTAGTGTCTCTTGTTGCAAGTATTGCAAGTTAGGGGTCCATTCCTATTACCTACTAGTCTTGGAGCACTAGTAGCTTATGGAGGTGGTTAAGGTCTAACTGTAGAAGCCTGCCCAGACCTCTGAGATTTAGTCTACCTGTGTGCCTAGTGCAGAGACTGAGACTGAGACTGTGATTTTCTTCTTCTCTTACTACCACCTGAGGTTGCACTGGACTACCCAGCAGTGAATTGTCTCTTCTTCTAAAAGAAATCCCTCTTCTCTTGTATCATCTCTTCCATATCATATATAGAGGCTACTAATATTGCAAAATCTATAACCCTCAGGTTAGCTATCTGTAATGACCCAAAAATTCAACTCCCATGAATAGTACTTCCTGAGATTAATAGTGCTTCTCGAGACTCGAGTCGCACTAAGTGTATCAATGGGAAGTATTAATTACAAGAGAATTTTGGGTAAAGTTTAAAGCCAACCCGAAGTCATTCGGATGGTTAAAAACTCTAAATAAGATTTTACAGCAGTGTCCTATGATAGTGCTGCAAGCAAAGCTGAACTATAAAATAAATTAAAAGTTGCTCAAAATAATCCAAAAATATTACAACCTAATACTCAAATATTCTGAATAGTCCAATGGCTTTGGAATCGAAATTTTTTGAGTTCGAGAACTATTTTTACCTAATTTTCGGTATAGAAAATAGATTAATTTTTTAGCTATTGTTGGGATTTGGGCATGAGATTTTGAGAGGATTTAGGGCTTGAATTTAGGGATAGGAATGGAGCTTTTTTTATTGATTATAAAAATTTTTTGAACTAAAGAAAAATATTAATTTTGAAAACTATAAAAGGGGAACTTTTTCTATCCATCCACACACACCACACAACACCACTCCCTCGTCCAAAAGCCCAAAATTACTACCACTCTCCCCCTCTCCCTTCTCCTTTTGATTTCTCTCTCCTCAGAGAGACCCATTGAGAGATCTTATACCCAAAATGATGAGCGTTCCTAGACAAGTCCGTGGACACCAATTTTGTTTAGAATGGCGGAGTATTTTGGGAGAAAAGTAAAAAAGAAACCTGAGGTGAATAGTGACACACTCTCTTCCGGGATTTATTTTTCTACAAATTTTATTTTTCATAGGTTCCTAGGATTTCATAGATTATGTATCTAGGCTTGGAATATTTTTTTGACCTCTAAATTATTTTGTATTATTTTTTAAAATTTGTACCCATTTGAATTCATAGGTGAAATGACAACTCGAGCCTCCTGAGGCAAGAAGAAGGTGTGAGCTGACTTCAGGGATCCTATACGACTCTATTAAGTAAGTGTAATCACTTTAAATTGGTTTAATTACTTATTTATGGCATTATTTATAATATGGCATAATTGAATTAAATGTAAATAAATACATAAAAATTGAAATAAATGCTATAAAAATTAATTGAGACTTATGACATGTTAAATGTGTAATATGGGATAATTTGGTGTCCTAGGATGTGATGAAAATTATGAAAATGTGATTTTTCCTATAAGTGCATTATGTACGTGAAAACCCGAAAATGCCATATTGCGTGTTAATATCTAAAAATGTGTGCCCATGGTATTTTTGAGTATTGAATCATGTATAAATGAAGTATTGAGTGCTAGAATGCCATAAAAGAGCTCATTATGATAATTAGCAGCATTATGCCTATTTGCATCGTAAAATGCGCTAGTGTGTGTATGGGTGTTTTTATTGATGAATGATGTCATGTATGCATGAATGTAACATGTTGATATGTTTAGAATGGATTTTTGACCTATGATGATGTATGTGTGAGTTACATGTATGATGAAGCATGAAATGGTAAATTGTAGGCAAATATGGAAAATTTGCATATTATGAACATTGGCACTGATAATTGTGTCTTCATGTGACATGTTGATATGATGAGTATTTCAATGACATTACGCCTCGAGAAATGGACCCTATGGGTATAATGGACATCAATAGGCATAAGTTAGCCATTTATACATGTAAAGGCCGTGCAATGGTACATTGAGGCAAAAGATAATTTTTATGTTAAATGTGAAATTAGGTAAATTGATAAATAATGACATGTTTAATGATGCCTGTATAGTTAGACAACCTAGTTTGGATAGGTTGACTGGCCAACTAAGATTGTAGCAACTATTAGCATACCTATAGGTATGAGACTTATTGGTTATTGATTTACGTGCCAATGGGGATAAGAGCCTTCGGGCCCAAGATTTACTTGCTGATATGTATGAGAGCCTTCGAGCCTAAGTTTACTTACCTTTGTGGTATGAGAACCTTCAAGCCTAAGTTTACTTATGTATGTGGTATGAGAGCCTTCAGACCTAAGTTTACTTACCTTTGTGGTATGAGAGCCTATGGGTCTAAGTTTACTTACTTATATGGTATGAGAGCCTATAGGCCTAAGTTACACATCTTCAGATGTGAAGAGCCTTCGAGCCTAAGTAATTCTATTATCTAGTCTTGTTTAGTTATCTTATGGATATAGGCATCGTTTAAATTGTTAAAATGGCTTAATAATGGCATAATTAAGTTTTTATCTTAAATTGGCATTAATAAGGGACCTACGGGCATAATTTGATTAAATGACTTAGAATTGGTCTTGAGATGCATAAATAAGTTTAGTATTATTCAAATGACTATGTATTGTGATTATATGTGTATAAACCTCAAAATACTAACATGGATAGCTACGATGTGTTTTATGGCACTTATGACCATAAAACATGTATGTCACTACTTGTTGTAATATATGAGTTATGTATGACTTTTTACCGTGTCACATGACCTACAAATGGTTGAATTATGATAATGGTGATTTTGGCATAAATGACACTTAGAGAATAAGGTTTTATGCACTATGTCCAAATAACAACAGTAAATTGATGTTTTAATAATACCTCGATAAATGTGCCAATAATTGAATTATCTATGCTTGTAATGTGTATGCTGACTCATATGACATCAGATATGCATGAATATGATTCTAGAACCAAAAATAACCCTTGTTGCATATTAGTTATTGAAATTGCATTATTAAGATATTAAAAATCGAAATGGTTTATGTTGCATATAATTTATGGGAAAAATGCATGTTATGAATATTTAAAACCCGAATTGATTGCGAACATATATTAAATGCTATAATTTTCCATTTTACAAGTTAAAGTGATTACACCACTAAGCAAAAGCTTAGTGCATTGCTTGTTTGCAATGCATAGGTAATAGGGCAGCATATTAGAGCTAAAGCTTTCAAAAGTAAGAGACACGAAGATAACCCTTGTGTGGGTATTTTTGTAATCTTTTTGTAATAGTAGTCATGATGTAAATATATTGGTATTATTAGTTATGTGCTCTTATGATCCCAGAGGGATTAGGTTTAATCTACATTTTGCAATGGGGTTTTGTATTAGATATTATAATTGTGGATTTTAAATTCCTTTTTCTCGCATGCTGTGTGTGATGATTGACAAATTGCATATGGGAATGTTGATTGTGAGAGCCTGAGGCTCATTATAGAATTGATGTGATTTAGAGGGTCAGAAGGACTTATTTGAGTTAAAAATGATGTATTGATATATATAAAAGTGTTTTTAAGCAAGTAAAAATTTGGGAAAGTGTCCCGGTACAGCCATTATGCTATTGGTTTTCAACTTGATGGCCCTAATATTACCTCGGTTTGCATTCCAAAAAGATTTTTAATGTGTTAGTGCATTTCCAAGTCAAGAAATATTTTCTTATATAAAATTTTTTAATTTTAAGTGATTTTGGATAACAAAACTAGATATCATTTTGCGTACATGCATCCTCCATTCAGGTCCAGTGTACGAATCAGGCAGAGGGTGCGACACTATCTGTATCCTCAGTTCTACATTCAAACCCTTTAGAAATCTCTTACATTTTTCCTCTTCATTAAGAATGAACTCTTCAGCATATCTTATGGAATATATCTCTTTCTAAACTCTATTAAGAACTCCCAAGTGAGATCTGTTACTGCCTTCCTCTTCTTAATGGTAACACAATAATGAAATGCTTTTTCATGAAGTAGAGAACTTATACACTTCAAGCTTTCTTCCTCTATACACTCAAGCTATTCTAGAATTCTAAAGGTTTTCTCCAACTAGTATTGTGCTCGAACTGCATCCTCCTCCTTATTACCTAGAAAATCTATAGCTCTTATCTTTTTAATCCTCTCTAAAGTTGTCTTTTATAAAAGAGCTAGTGAGGGTAGAGGTACTAGAGTTGGTAGAGGAGATAGAATAGTAACTACTGAAGTATGTCTGAGTAGATCGACTATCTACTGTAATAGTGCTAGAAATTCTCATGTATGTGGCTGTGCCTATGCCTGTGGCTACTGCTGCTATATAGCATCACTGGGTTCTAGTATAGCTGCACTGCTAGCTCCCTTTAAATTGTTGTAGAGGCATAACTAGCCATTTCCTCTCCCCGATCTTTGGGTATCTGATCACTCATCTTGATCAACTATAAAAGAAATAAGACTTATTAGCCTCTTAGCAATGTAGCAGTTAAGAAAAAAAACAACCTTAGACAATGGCACTCATGTAACACATCTAGGAACATATAATCTAAGCTTTGATACCACCTAATGTGATATCCTTTATTAGACTTCTTAAGAAACCTGACAGGTGGTGCACTTTCTACCAAGTCACCCATCTTGAAATTGATCTAGGTGTGCACTCCTTAACACTTAAAGACTATTTTAAAACTTTATCAAATATTGCTATATTTCTCATTTTTTCTTTTAATCCTTTTCATATAAGGTGTAATAGACATAGAAAACCCATTTAATAGACATTCTACATGTTATAGAAAATTAGGTAGCACAATGGCTACTCGAGTGACATTTCAAAATTTTTTTCACTTGTAAAAAAATTCTTCTAATATTATCACCCATTTACGACCTTCTTTTGGACCCTTCTAGTCCCCTCAAAAATCTCATCACACATCAATAACATATCACAATCATATAGGGCCTAAGGCCTATAGTCATCAGAACACATAAAAATAAGCCATTTCGATAGACAAATTGTTTATATACATCACATCTATCATTTTAATATATATAGACACAAGCAGCCTCAAAGCATGCTAAACCCATAACTTACAATGTTTACATCAGTGTTGACTAACAAAATAAAGAAAAAAGACATCTACATACCCTTCACAGTCTGTGCTGCTACACTACACAATTTTTGAGGCTAGACTGCTTACCTTTGTAACCTGTGCACCAAAACACCAGTATGCTGAGTATAAAACTCAATGGTGAATCTAATGCATTAAAACATGTCATATGTAGGCACTTAGATGCAATCATAGGCAATAAATGCAATGCAGAGATTAAATTCATGCAAGGCACTAATTCTAATTAATTAGTCTCCTGATACATTTAATTATAATTATGCCACTGTGGTGAGTTTTATTAATTTAATCATTCTATGAATTATCATTAATCTAGTTTATATATTAATTCAATTGAATTTAATAGGCCTGACTAAGTAGACTACACTTAAAGACACTAGACTAAGAAGGTACAGAAAAATTATGTAGCTGCCCACATTCTGGACCCCAACCACTGCACCGGCCTAGTTTAATTGTAGGGATCAATTCACTTGAACCTCCAAATACTAGACAAGAGATAACAGTGATTAGTCTATAGACCTCCCAATATCTCAAACAAATCAACCATTGATCACATTGTGGATAGCAAAGATCAGTCCATAGACCTCCCAATATCCAAAAATGATAGCAAAGAACTTCAGTGGATAGCAAGGATCAGTCTGTAGACCTCCCAATATCTAAATAATCATCAATATTAAACACTTCCAAAGGATAGTAGGGATCAGTCCGTAGACCTCCCAATATCTAAAAAATCAACATCAAATATCTAGTAGCTGCTAATCCTTAAGTTGATTACTCAACCCATCTTGTAGATGTCTAACTAATGGGCCATCTGACTTTATCTTATATCTATTTATTTACTGATCATCATTTCATAATATTTAAGTTTGATTAACAGTTAATTATAAATATATTTTGACAATCAAAATTTAACCTAGACAATTATAGGTCATTTTTAGTCCTACTGGATAGTTACGGGTCTATTTTTCTAAGCCAATTTAGGTGACTTTCTTAGGCATATTTAAGTCTACTTTGAATCTAATCTAAGCCATTATTTTAAGTTCATTCATATCTAAGTTCAAAGCAGTATTAGTGTCTAAGTCCATAATATCAACTCACTAAGCATCTTTTTATGCCAATTCACTTACCACTAAAAGCCATTTATCATACCACATTATCAATCACAAAATGCCACTAAAATCAGCTCTAATTTCCATCTCAAAATATCATACACATATATTTCAAATGCCATTCCAATTAAGTAAATTTTAGGTCATCTTTACCTATGTTTTCTAAGTCTATTTTTAAGCCATTTTAGGTACCAATTTTATGCAACACTTTCCATACTAAAGTTACCATTTTTCAAATATGTTCCTACATATTTCATGCCATTATTACACATACATTTTCATCTATTTCATGCCAATCTCACAATATTCATTTTAGGCTCAAATTGCCATATTATTCTTCTTACACACACAAATTATGCTATGACATGCACATCTTGCCTAAGTTACCTCACATACCTCTCGGCTAATGGCCATATACATGTTTTGTCTTCACATTTAATCATACATTCACATACAATGGCATTAGTTAAGCATACATACACACACATATCACATACCATGCAAACCAACCCTTAACATGCCTTGTACTTGCCTTGGCCACATCATGAAAATATGGTTACATGCCTTTTCCATCAAATTCACCATATACACATACTATACAACCCTTAAGTTGTCATTTCCCATTTAATACCCCATGCTACCATGGCATACACCCACTTTGCAACCTAAGGTACCTCTCTGCCACTCATAAAGACCTTATTAAACATTTCCTTTTTCATCGTACACATATATATATATATCATTCAATCCCATAATATAAACCTTATTTATCATCACATACACTAAATTCACATGCCATACCATACCATACACACACCCACACCCTCTCGCCCAAAGTAAGGCCATATCCTGCCATCAATTTATATCTCAAATCCCCTATATCAGATACGAACAATATGAATATAAGCTTAATTCACCATTATACATATGTTAACCACTTAAACCCTAAATTCTATACAAGTTTACTATCCAAATCACACATTAATTTAACATAGCATGCCTTAAATGTATTAAACTCACATACCTCTCTAAGAAGCAAGGCCTTTTCTACACTTTAAGCTTGTGAATTGCCTTGTTGCACTCTACCTTCCCTTTAGCCTATATACATATGACAATGCCTTAGAAAATTCACCAAAATTTGCTTAAGCCTCCAAACCAAAATTCAAAGACATAGGACTCCTTAGAATGAAGAAATCCCCTAGGAAATAAAATAAAAAGGGAAGAAAAACAATTACACTTCAAATTGGTTTTTCAAACTCCCTTTTATGTACACTTGATACTTCTTGTTTTTTCTTAGATTTTTTGGTTATCTATGGCATTCAAACCCTTCATGGACTATTTTTTTTGCCTAACTTAGAAGATTTTTGGTGATAAATGGATGCTAAATTGAGCTTAAAAAGCCATAGCAATAAAGAAGGAAGGGTGAAGATGGCACCGGATATGTTAGTTCTAGTAAAATTATTTTTATACCAAGAATGCCCCTATAAATCCCATTCACACTTGCACATCACTTTGTCTAAAGTTTCCTGATTAAAGATCATTACTAGAATAGAGAGATATACACCTCACTTAGTAATCTGGGGTGGTGAATTCTCTAATTTTTCACTGCCCTATCTTCAAGTATTTCATAATATACTCCTAGCTATGTATACTTCTTGTTTAAAGTAAAAACACTAAAGTCAAAGTGTATCATTCCATACTCAAGATAGTTAGTGGTCTTAAGTTTAAAGATAGCTCCATAACTATTATGATGAGATCATTCACTGACATAGATTAATTATCCATTTGAAGATCTCATGTCGGGTCTCCAATGAACTAGCTTCCCAAGCAAGTATCAACATGTTAACTCTAAGCATCACCATACTTATAGCTTGTGAAAACTACTGGTTAACCTAGTCAAGAAGTATAACTTGTTCTAGTCTAACTATAATAAAAATGTCTCATCTTGTTAATACTATGACTAGGGATAATTTAGGTGTTATCACAATTGCATACAATAAGAATCTCACATCATAAACTCTTTATGATTTCCTTTGCACTATTATTATATACTAGGGATTTTATTACATGATTTCAGTCATGGCAAGCAAATAAAAAAGAAATATATCTAAGCACTAAGTAATAAAAAAATGTTGTTTCATTAATAAATGAACGTTTTATGCACATATCATACAAGTGATCTAGGGCATACAACTTACATTCTCCTATTTACACTAGAGCCAATCATCCATACATCTAATGCCTATGGCATTTACTTAATGATCAAACTTCCCTTGTGATAGTGCCTTTGTGAGAGGATTAACTACATTCTAATCTTAAAGGACTCTTTCAATCTTCACATGTTGTCTATCAATGATCTCCTTGATTAGGTGGCAATGCTTGAGAACATGTTTGGATCATTAATGAGACCATGGTTCGTTGGCTTATGCAATAGCCCCATTGTTGTAACAATATAGTAGTATTTGATCAATAATGCTAGGGACCATTCTAAGTTTAATAATAAACTTTTTGATCCAAACCACTTCCTTGGTCACATCGAAAGCTATTATGTACTCGACTTTAGTTGTAGAATCTACAATTGTGTTATGTTTGGAACTCTTCCAAACAACTACTCTTATACCAATATTAAATATATAACCAGATTGAGACTTATAGTCATCCTTGTCATATTAGAAGCTAGCATCTATATACCTACTTACCTACTAGTCTCCTTCTCTATATACCAAGAACATATCTTTAGACTTCTTAAGTATTTAAGGATGTTCTTGATAGCCACCCAATGTTCCTCTCCATAAATGGATTTGAATTTGCTCATGACACTTAGAGCAAATGACACATCAGGCCTAATACATAACATAACATACATGATAGATGTAAAAGCATATTCATATAAGATCTTACTTATGCACTCTCTCTCCTCTTATGTCCAAAGACACAAAGATTTAGAAAGGTGTTTCCTATGCACCATATGAATAAAACCTTTCTTAAAGAGATCCATGATAACCTGTTTAGCATTTTATCTATGTATATAGACTATGAAAGACCAAGCAAGCTATTACATCTATCTCTATAAATCTTAATCCACAATATAGAAGTTGCTTCTCCAATGTCTATCATAGAGAATTATTTACTTAGGCAAATTTTTACTGATTAAAGGATTGTGACATCATTTCCTATGAGTATTATGTCATCCACATACAACATAAGGAAAATGATTACACTCCCACTAACCTTCTTGTAAACACATGGCTTATCCAAGTTTTGTGAGAACCCAAACTCTTTGATCGTCTGATCAAAATAGATGTTCTAACTCCTAAATGCTTGCTTCAATTCATAAATAAACCTTTAGAGCTTATATACTTATTTGCCATTCCTAAATATGAAACCATCAGGCTGTGTCATATACACCTCCTTTGATAAAATTTCAATTAAGGAAATCTATCTTCACATCCATTCGCCATATCTCATAATCATAATCAATGAAAATGGCAAGCAAAATCTGAATGGATTTAAGCATCACCATTAGAGAAAGGGTTCATCAAAGTCAATTCCTTATCTTTGATGATAGCTTTTCACTACAAGGCATGCCTTATGGGTAATCACATTACCGTCCATCTCTATCTTCTTCTTGAAGACCCATTTACACCTAAGGGGATTTATCCATTCTGGTGGATTAACCTAAGTCCTAACTTAGTTATCATACATGGAATCCATTTTAGATTTCATGGCCTTAGGCTATAATTTAGATTCTGAAGTTTTCAAAACCTCCTTATATATTGAAGGCTCATTATCCTTTACTATAGTCACATCTTTATCTTAGTCCATGAGAAATCCTATAACACCCTCAACCCAACCTATAATTGGATCGGATAGGAGATGCTATCCTTCTATTGAGTCACCCATCCTTATTCTACCCCTCTCTGCAATTCTTTTAACTTTCAGGGATTAATACCTTGGTTACTTACCTCATGGTGGCTTTAAGTTATCCACCTATTTTATATTGCTTATAACCATAGCTAATTGACATAACCATTTTAGTTAGGAGTTTCATAATCTACAGAAATTTTGGAAGCATAACGGCTACTCAGGTGAAAAACCAAAATTTTAAACCTCTAAAAAGACACTTCTATCATCATTCTTAGCCATTTTACATCTCCAAGACCTTTATTATCCCCCAAATACTCATCTCAACATCCATTAATCATATACATACACACAAGGGTCTCAGATCCATATATCGACAAACATTAGGCATGCATAATATATCAACATATATACATCATCTCTCTGTTTTATCATTTATAGACTAACATGTAACAAAACATAATCCTTAACTATTTACATAACTAGGGCCCAACCCTATTCATACATAAGTGCCCTCTACTATCAAAACTCAAGAAGGAACATAGAAAATATACTTATAAGATCAAACCACTACACTACAAATCTTGAGGTTAGATAACACTTTACTAGCTTCTACTTGTGTATTATAACACTAATATGCTGAGTATACACTCAATGGTGAATTTAATGTAATATAAATTGCATCATGTAAACATGAAACACACATAATGCAACCCTTTTTCTAATTAAGCACATCTAGTAAATATAATCTTAGTTAGATACAAATAAAGTCATATTAAATCTAGTTCAATATGTGTCATTACTTAGATTATTATACATCATGTCATATACTCCTTGTCCTAATTAACAATGTATGGTTTATCTATCAAATTATGACTTTATGCCTTTTTATTCTATTTAGGCCCATACTATAGAGACTACACTTTAAGACACTAGATAATGGGATCCAGGTTGTGTAGTGGCCCACATTTTGGACCTTACTAGCTAAACCTACCCATTTCCACTCAATATCAAGGATAAGTTCATGAGAACCTCCCAAATTGTAGTGGCAGGGATCAATCTTGGGGAACCTCCCAATAGTGGGGATAGCCTTAAGGGACCTTTTAAATCCCAAATATCTATTATACTCAGGTGGATAGTAGGGATCAGCCTCGTGGGACCTCTTAAATGCACTACAATATGGGTAAGTAAGGACCAGTCTGTGTAGACCTCTTAATTTGTAAGATGCCTAGAGTTAGTTTATGCAGACTTTCCTAACAACACTATATAGCAATGACAAGTCAGTGTGGCCTCCCAATAACTAGGTGTGCAGGGCTCATTAGCAGAACCTTAGTAGCTGCACCCACTATATCATGCACATAGGTAATTGCCCATATGGATCAAAACCCCTAGTAGCTAGGTGTCTAACTAATATGGGCTAATACTAATTACCATTTTCATTCCACATTATAGGTCATTTGACATATGGTTATACCATTTACTTATTGTTATGCCATTTATGTGTACATTTCTATTATCACATAACCAATTTTTATGATGCATTTTGACCATCATTACACTATTCATTTAGCCTATTCTCTTAGTCCTATAATTCCACGTATTAGTTCCCATACATTTAAGCTAAGTTACTTCATGTTCACTTACATCAATGCAATGTTTCATCACCATTACCACTTAGCATTCCATTCAATCCCACTACACTAATTAATTCTCTCAATTACATGACTACAAGCATAACTTATGCTCATTACCATTAACTTCCATCTTACATACATATGTATATCTATCACATAACCATGACACATCTCACAGGCATACCATGGTCAAGCATTTCTAATTCATTCTTTACCAATTTCATATCACAACCATACTTTATACTCACTTTTTAGCCTAATAACATTAAATTTCCTTATTAATTACACATGCACACATATATTCCCCTTTCATTCACCATTTAGCCATACACTCCCACATGCCATCACATGCCTCATTCGTGCAATCTCTATACATTCATTCATTACATGGCTCTCTTATCACACTCACATATTCATTCCATGTAGTTACACACACATACATAAAACATGCCATTTCCATAGACACTTTTACATGCACACATGAGCACCAACACATCTAACAACTTATATTACATTAAATCTACATACCTAGGGTCTCAAAATCCTTTATTCCACATCTTCAAGCCTTGCTTCACTTCTCTCTTTCAATATTCTTCTCTTTTCCTATAAATATACACCATTTAAGGTTTTGAAAAATTCTAAAAATTCCTATATAACAGTAAATCAAAAACTATTTACATGGCTAATCATGGCTTACTTATGACTACCTAAACCAAAAATAAAAATTGAGAAAAAAACACTTCTACTCACTTTAGGCACTATTTATCAAGTGCTTATATCTCTCAAATTAGACACTTTTTTCAAATTTTTTTCAGTGGGAGGAGCTTTAAAAAGTCATAGAGTTAAAGATTGATATAGATTTTGGTGGATTCTGGCCTTGAATTGGGAAAAAATGATGAAAAAAGAGAGGAAGGAGAGAGAGAAAGTGGCGTTGACCACACAAGCGAGGAAGATGATTATAAGGTGTTTTAGCACATGTGACACCCTACATGTGCCACCCATTTTTATATTAAACACTTAGATAGCTCGAATCATGCCACGCATTGATCTGATGGTCCATTATAATCTAATTTTTATTGTAAGATTCAGAAATTCAAAATAATTGTTTTAAGCCTCTAAAATTTATCCTTTTAGTGCCAATAATGCTTGATTATTCCCATTAAGGATCTTCTAAAATCTCAGGTCAAAACTCTAAAGGGAACTGGTCAACTATTAACTTGCATAA
>CANXYI011354058.1:0-11584 GCA_948208565.1 Hura crepitans | reverse complement strand
TGAGTAAAAACTCATTGATGAATTTAATGTAATATGTAGTAAAGCACTCAAACATGTAGTAAGCACATGTAATGTAGTTTGTATGTTTATGTAGGTTCATGTAAATGTACTTGCAATCATACATTGACCAATTTTAATGATTACATGTTACTGGTTTAGATTATATAATTATTCATGCTCCCTAGATTTTATTCTTTGGTTATTGTTTATACTAATTACATCATATGGTTTTACCTTCCTTCTTTTATACTAATTAGGCCTATATTAGAAAGACTACACTTTAAGACACTGGATAATAGGATTTAGGGTGTGCAGTGACCCATATTATAGACCTCGGTAGCTACACCTACCCATCTCTACTCAATAGCAGGGATCAATTCCTAAGAACCTCCCAAATCAAAGTGGCAAGGACCAGTCCTAGTGGACCTCCCAATAGTAGGGATAGTAGGGATTAGCCCCATGGGACCTCCCAGATCCCAAACTTTATATAATCTCAAGTGGATAATAGGGATTAGTCTGAGTGGACCTCCCAATACCTAGGTATGTAGAGCTCTCTATCAGAACCTCAATGATTGCACCTCATGTACACAGGCAATGGCCTATAAGGGCTAAAACCCTTAGCAGCTGCTAATTCCATAGTTGACCATTTAACCCATTCATGGGCGTCTAACTAATATAGGCCAACTCTAATTATTATTTTAGTTTCCTAGTTATAGGCCAATTGACATATGGTCATACCATTTATTTATTGAGATGCCATTTATGTGTACATTTCTATCATTACATAACTAGTATTTATGACATATTTTGACCGTTGTCATCCTATTCCTTTAGTCTATTCTCATAGTTTAGTAATTCCACGCATTAGTTCTCATACATTCAAGTTAAGTTATGTCAAGTTCACTTACATAAATATAATGTTTCACTATCATTACCACTTACTATTCCATTCCACCATATTACATTAATTAAGTTTCTCAATTACATAACTACAAGTATAGTGTGTGTTCACTACCATTAATCTTTATCTCATATACATATGTATATCCACCTTTTAATGATGATGCACCTCATGGCCATACCATGTTCAAACATTTCCCATTTCATTTCTTACCAATTTCATATCCAAACGTACTCTGTACTCACTTTTTAGCCCAGTTACATTACATTTCCATTTTAATTACACATGCACACACACATTCCACTTTCATGCACCATTTGGCCACACTTTACACACACATGTACATATGAATTTCTCAAGCATTCACCACACACATAAACTTGTTATAATTACCTTAACATAATTAAATAAACATTATAAGCAAACACAGATACATTCACACACATTGCCACTTCCATACACACTTTCACATACATATATATGGATAAACATACTACATTAAATTCACATACCTAGGGTGTCAAAACACCTTAATTCACCACATCAAGCTTTATCTTGCCTTCCCTCTCTAAGCTTTTCTTCTTTTCCTACAACATAGACCATTTTAGGGTTTAAAAATTCCTAAAAAATCTTACATAGCTCTAATTGAAAACTAACTACATGGTTAATCTTAGTTCACTTATGACTACCTAAAACTAAAATAAAATTGAGATAAAAACACTTACACAAAAATTTGGCACTATTCATCAAGTGTTTACAACTTAAAATCTAGCCATTTTTTCTAAATTTTGTTAGTGGAAAGAGCATCAAAAGGTCATAGAGGCAAAGAATCACATAAGGTTTTATGGATTTTGGCTTGATTTATGGGAGAAAGAGAAGAAAAAAGGGAGAGAGGAGAGAGAGAGAGTGAGGGCATTGGCCAAGGTGGGGGACAGGAGCAAGATGATGGGGTTTGGCATATATGACACCCCTCACATGTGCCATCCCTTTTATATTAAATAGATGGATGGCTCAGATCACGCCATGTGTCTATCTGGCAATCCGTTTAAATTTGATTTTATTTTAAACTTTAGAAATCTAAAATAATTTTTCAAGACCTCTAAAAATCATGTTCTCAATGCAAAAAATTCTTGATAGTGCCCATTAAAGGCTCCGTAAAATCTCGGGTCAAAACTCCAAGGGGAACTAGGGTTACTATTCACTGCATAATTGAGAAATTCTAAACAAATATCAAATGACCTTAACAATTTAAAATTCCTTCACCAATAGATTCATTAGAATTTTTGACATTTAGGGTATGCTATTTTTAGGTCCATCTAGGCATATCCCTGGCCATTCGTAGCACATTGCCAACTAAGGTCACTATTCACTAGTTCTTAGCATAAGACAATTTATTGAATATGCTAAAAGTTTTAATTATTTCATTTTCTTCTTTCTTTGCCCATTAAAGTTTTATGACTAATACTCCTTTTTTAGACATCATAAGGTGCCTCGGAGTCCTGAGAGACACTATTTATGCCTCGAGAGTGCTGTTCATAAAACTAAGATTTGTGGACATTACATTTTAATTTTTTTATGGTTAAGCTAAAACTAGGTCACTATTCATGTGACACTACTGTAAAATATAACTATCGTTTTTAACCACATAAACAACTTTGTTTTGACTTCAAATTTCACCCAAAGTTATGTTATAATTAATGCTTCCATTTAGTAAGATTAGTGTGACCCGACCCTAGGAAACACTATTCATTTCTTAGAAAGTACCATTCATAATAATGGGATTTTTTAGGCATTAAATTTCTTTCCCTCTTAAAAGAAATGTCATCTTTGACATTACTTGGCTTAAACAATTATAGATATTGCTCTCTCATATAAGCATCCATTTCCCATGGAACTTCCACAAAACTTTTACCAAGCGTACAATTCTGTTTCAAAGCTTTTTCATCTTTGTCTAGTATCCTTACAAGTTTTTCTTCATAAGATCGGTCTGGATTAACCTTGACTTCTTTCATTGATAATACATGTGTGGGATTCATTATGTACCTTTTGAGCATGGATACATGGAAGACATCATGGATCTGCTTAACTTCAGGAGGTAAAGCTAGTTTGTAGGCTACTGGTCCCACACATTTTGTTATCGCGTATTGTCTAATAAACCTCAAACTTAACCTTCCCTTCTTTCCAAATCATAGAACCTTCTTCCAAGGTGAAACCTTAAGAAATACTTTGTCTCCCACCTCATATTACACATCTTTTCTCTTCACATTAACATATGACTTCTGTCTATCAGAAGCTACTTTCAATCTCTCTTTGATGATCTTTACCTTTTTGTCTTCATCGTTTATCAAATCTAGCCCTATAAACTTAGTCTCACTGAGCTCATTCTAGCATAAGGAGTTCTACATTTCGTCCCATATAATGCTTCATAAGGAGCCATACCTAAGCTCACTTGATGGCTATTGTTATAAGCAAACTCCGTTAATGATAGAGATCCTAACTACCCTTGAACTTGATGGCATAACTCCTCAACATGCCTTCTAGTACCTATTAACTAGGTTTTATCATAAACATAACATCCAATTACTCAAGTATCAAAGGATTACATGAATGACTCTTTTTGATTATCTATTAGTATATGGAAGAAATGCCATGCTAAAATTTAATTGAGTACCCAAGGCATTGTGAAGTTTCTTTTAGAACCTCAATGTGAACCTTGGATCCGGATATGATATAATGGAAGATGACACTCCATGCAACTTGACAATTTCATCAATATAAAGCTTTGCTAACTTTTCCAAGGAGTAATCCATCCTTACTAGTATAAAATGGGTAGTTTTTGTTAAATGATCCACCATAACCCATACTAAATCACATATGCTTTTTGTCATAGACAACCCGACAACAAAATCCATGGTGACTCTATCCCATTTCCATTTTGGAATTGCTATAGGATGAAGCAATCCAGATGGAACTTGATGCTTTGCTTTCACTTGCTAACAAGTAAGGCACTTAGTCACGTACTCAGATACATCTCTCTTCATGCTTGGCCACTAATAAGAAAGCTTCAAGTCTTGATACATCTTTGTACTACCTGGATGCATAGCATAAGGAGTATTATGCACTTCTTCAACTCTTTCATGTCTGGTATACATATTTTTGTCATGGTAGTGTAAACAGTCATCATCCTAAATCTCATACTTAGTAGGCTTCCCCTATTAGATACCACTAATCACACTCATCAGTCTATGATTGTCCCTCTGACAATCCTTAAATTGTTGTAGCAAACTTGGCTCAACTTGCATCTTTACTAACAAGGCACTATTACCCATAAGTTGTAATCTGACATTCATAGCTCTCATGGCTACCATAAACTTCCTGCTAAGAGCTTCTACCACTATATTGGCCTTTCCTAGATGATAATTGATCAAATAGTCATAATCCTTGATCAACTCCATCCATCTTCTCTGTCTCAAGTTTAGCTTCTCTTATTTAGGAAGATAGTTCAAACTCTTATGGTTAGTATATACATAACACTTCTCTCTATAGAGATAGTGTCTCTAGATCTTTAGAGCAAACACAATGGCTATAAGCTTTAAGTCATGAGTAGGATAATTCTTCTCATGTGGCTTCAACTATCTTGAAGCATAGGTAACAACCTTGCCATCTTGCATCAAAACATAACCCAACTCATTATGAGATGCATCACTGTATATGGTAAAGTCTTTCCTAGAAACTGGTTAAACAAGAATTAGAGCCTCAGTCAACATCATTTTGAGCTTGTCAAAACTCTCTTGACATATGTCATCCTAGACAAACTTGACATCTTTCCTTAATAATTGAGTCATAGGGGATGCTATCAAAGAAAACCCCTCAAACTATCTTTAATATCCTACCAACCCTAGGAAACTCTTAATCTTTATGGTGTTCCTAGGTGGCTTCCACTCCATTACTACCTCAATCTTACAAAGATCAATATGAATACCTTTTGTAGAAGCTATGTGCCCAAGGAAAGACACTTCACTAAGCTAGAACTCACACTTGCTAAGATTAACATATAGCTTCTCATCTCTCAGAATCTACAAAACTATTCTCAGATGCTGTTCATGTTCTCCTCAGCTCTTGGAATAAACCAAGATGTCATTGATGAGGACTACTACAAATTAATCAAGATAAGGCCTAAAGACTCTTTTCATCAAATCTTTAAAAGTTACAGGTGTACTGGTAAGCCCAAATGGCATTTCCAAGAACTCATAATGGCTATATCTCATTCTTAAAGTAGTCTTCACCACATTTGAATCTTTTACTCTTAATTGGTAGTATGTAGATCTCATATCAACCTTGGAAAACACTTCAACTCATTTAAGCTAATCAAATAAGTCATCAATCCAAGACAATGGATACTTGTTCTTAATGGTCACTTTATTCAACTGTCGATAATCCACACACAATCAAAGCCAACCATCATTTTTCTTAGCTAACAGAATCAGCGCTCCCTATTATAAAACACTCAGTCTTATGAAGCACTTGTCTAGCAACTATATCTTTAACTCTTTTAACTTTAGTGGCACCATTTGATACGGAGCTATAGAAACTAAAATAGTGCTAAGTAAAACTTCAATGATAAATTCAAGTTCCCTTTTTAGAGGCAAACTTGATAACTCTTCTAGAAAAACATCAACATACTCTGACACTGCAAGTATGCTACTAG
This sequence comes from Hura crepitans, assembly GCA_948208565.1. Taxonomy (NCBI): domain Eukaryota; kingdom Viridiplantae; phylum Streptophyta; class Magnoliopsida; order Malpighiales; family Euphorbiaceae; genus Hura; species Hura crepitans. The sequence continues at coordinate 5,975 of CANXYI011354058.1, read as the reverse complement.
CATTTATCTTTCCTATCCTGGTATTATACATATAGACAAGATAAGCCTGCCAAAGTTTTCTCAGCATTCGCCTAGCTATAATAGCTGATAACACATTAGATAGAAAGTTTATCCTCTTTCTAAGAACTGTGATTTTAGCCTCATCATTAGCTATGAGAGTCAACCTCTTTTGTTTAAAATCCATAATCTCTTGATACTTGGATAACTAATCCATGCCCAATATCAAGTCAAATTCCTCAAAAGGCAACTCTATCATATCAGCTAAAAACTAGTGATCTTGTATTCTCAAAAGACACTTTTATAAACCTTATCAACTACCACATACTAGCATATAGGATTACTAACCATAATCTCTAGGTCAAAAGGCTTTAAAACTAAACCCTAGTTTCATGGTTGTGGTGTGCAAACATAAGAATATGTAGACCCTAGATTAATTAAAGCTAAAATAGTGAAGCAAAAAGAAAAAAAGTACCAGCAACGATGTCTAGCTTATCAGCCTCCACTTATGCTCTAATGGCATAATATCGAGTAAGAGCTCTAAGCTCAACCCTAGGCTCTGATCTTTCCCTTTGAGTTCTCTTTAATTTCCCTCCTTAATCTCCCTACTATCCTCTAGTAGATGTAGTTATAGATCTCTATCTGACATTAAGTCCATTTAGACAATCTTTACAAAAATGATTTGGTGAACCACACCTATAACAGACACCTATTTTGCTCTTCTAACATTCCTCCTTGTGTCACTTATGACAAGTCAGACATTGAGCTATCTAGCCACCCTTAGCTTTAGACCTTAGTGTATTAGTAGCCTGTGATTGCTACTATCCAGTCTTTCTCTTATTACCTTACACTAACTTCTAGGTTTGACCCTGTCTTTGAGTTTGCTATAAAGCCCTAGACTGATAACCTTTAAACTTCTTACTTAATTATGGAGCTAAACTATATGCTCTCTGTCCCAAAGATCTCTTCTACTGATAAAATTCTTTCTTCTCCTTCTGTACCCCTATTATAAAATGACATAGGGAACATAAGCTAGGAAAAGTCTTTGATCTTCATAGGGACTACTTGAGACTTAATGTTTACATGTAAGCCCTTTTCAAAACCTCTTACACTTGTTAGCTTTAGTGGTTATGGTCTCCTTGGCATATCTACTGAGCATAGTAAACTCTTTCTCATACTCTTTAAGGGACTTTTGTTCTTGCTTAAGGCCTATGAACTACTTTCTTCTATCATCCAAATAGTCCTTTGTGATGTACTTCTTAAGGAATTCTTACAAGAAGAAATCCCATGTAATCTCCTCCTCAGTCTTGTACTCGATCAAGTCTTCCTATCACTTTGATGCCTCTACCTACAAAAGTGATGTGGCACATATTACTTTCTCCTATAGGGTATGCCTTATCTACTTTATGATATTTTCTATGCAATCCAACTAGTACTTTACCCTTTTAGGCTTTACTGTGCCTTCTCACTTGAAGTCTTTGGCTCCCATTTTCTTGACACTCTCTAGATAAGTTTTCTAGAGAGCTAAGGGAACCTCTGGCTACTATGCTAGTTGTGGAGCAGTTTTAGCCTGTCTCAGAAAATGTAACATCTCCTGTAGAAATACTGGTGGAACTTGTCCAGTTGATGGTGTATACCTTATAACACTAACCGAAGTAGATGCAACTTTAGCGGCCTCTAGTGCTATGGTCATCGGAGTATGACTCTCAACTTCCTTATTTATATGATGTGTTAGAGCACTCATCTTGTTTGTAGGTAAGAGAACAAATCATAAGTATCGATATCATAAATTATGTGATGTACACTCTAGACTCTAAAGCACTTATATATCAACTAGGAATGCCTAAATTAGAGCTATGATACCACTAAATGTAACACCCCTTACACGATTTGATCGTCGATTGATTGCTAAACCTGACTAAGGAGTGTGCACACAAACGCATTATCCAAACTCAATAACTGTTATCCATAATCCTTATGTTTGAAAACACATTTTACCCAAATTTATAACTTATGAAAATGCGAGTTATCAAAAACTTTTCAAAAACATAGTTACAATTCACTTTTGGGAATCCTCATGTCAAAAATTTGGTAGCATAATGACTATATCAGGCACTATCCCAAAAATGAATAGTCACCTGCATAGTAAAACAACACTTTTATAATCATTTCAAATCATTTTCCCAACTTCTATAATCCTCTAATCACTGTAACATCACATAATAACATAACATGTTGCTCTCAACCTCAGAAAGAGATATCATGTAACACAACAATTTAAAATCAACTTTAGTACATTTTACAAACCATAAAATTCAAAAAAAAAATTACATCGAATATAGTTTAGGCTTATTTTCACTTATATACATCACATGAGTGGTTTTCCTATCCATCACATAATTTTAGATATGAAAACCAAAATACTACCAAAAGAAATAGTCTTCTCCCAATAATCTTAAAGTCCTGAGGCTTATGCTTAACCTATCTCTTTACCTATGCATCGAAAAACAAAAGATGCACTAAGCAATAGCTTAGTGGTGTAATTGAATTAAGTTATGCATTTATGCCTTTATATCAACATACAAAATGTAAAAGGTCATAAATATTCACAATATTACATGATATGTCACATTAGCCATAGCATGCATTATTACATTTACATAACATTAATTGTGCTTAAGACTTATCATATATCATTCATTACGCATAAGGTCATACCACATTGATATCAACATGCATTACATGATTAAGTTACATTAGTCTATTTTATTATGCCCATTTTAGACTACAATGATTACCTATAGATAACAAGATCATGGTGTCTAGTGGCCCTCATTATGGACCTTATGGCTGCTACATTAGCATGAGTGTGCAATGGCCTCTTGGACCTTATTGGTTGCTATACCATCATAGGGGTATGTATAATGGCCCTATTAGACTTTAATAGTAGCTATACCCATATGGACACAAAGAGCAAAATAAGTCTATGGGTCAGACATGTAGTGGACCTATGGACACATATATCAACGTACCAAGGCACCCTAGCAACTATTATAAACTCCCTAATTGGTTGGTTAACCTATCTATGCTAGGTTATTTCTTATATGGGATATTAACAGTTTAATTTTAGTTCCACCTTCTGATTTAAGCTTATTATAGCTTTTAGTTACTTTGGTTTAGCCAACAAATGACTAAACTAAAAAATTTATGGTATATGTCTTATTATGCCATTTAAGCATATTATGTCAAAAAAATGACACACTTGAGGCCATATATATATACACACACGTACATCATACATTAACAACATTCCACTTACTCTTATGAGTGTCATTTATTCCATTATGTCATAAAATTTCCATATTTATTCCATGGTTGCATAAGCTCATTCAAGATGCATTATACATAATTCCCATCATAAAATGCATAATGGCATTACATGATAGTGTAACACCTCATATAGGCACATAATACGACTCAAACATATTATTGCCTTATATATGTTCATTTGGCCATGGCACTTTGCATGCTTTCTATATTCGTCATGATCACATTTCATTATACCTCATAAGGATTACACACACTTTCAAGTATACAAATTTTTTAATTCCTTTACATACATACCATACTCAAGCATTATCTCACTTTAGGCATCCTTTTTATCATAATCATACCATTATCATTTATGTTCATGCATTACTCTTTTCAAGCATGAATTAGAGATTATATATCCCATAACATGTCATTAGGCCATTTGGCCAAAGCATTATAAAGCATAATACTTATATTCACACACCACATGCATATTATCTCACATACTCAACCATAATAGTCATCATTCATTCATTCATAGTTATAATGCCTCAAATAATCAAATGTACAAAAGTAAACATACACTAAGGGTTTTTTGGCCACCAAGCCTTATGTCCTACCATTCATCATATATTTATCCTACATGATTCATTTTATGCCCATTTGTGCACCTAAACACATACATAAGCATACATTATCTCTAACATGTCTATTTAGTCACAGATATACATGCATGCTTTTATACCCATTTGGCCACACTTCTATTCACATGGATTTTATTCACTTAAATCACATTATACATCTAAATCACATCAAACATATCATACGAGATATATTTAAGGCATATGTAAGCATAATATCTCATTTAGGCATAATCATTCACTATTTACATAACCTATATTCTATATAGACATAATGTCCTCCCACACTTTGTTATATATTCTTCTCAATTAATATGCTTCATTATATACCTAACCTATATACCAAATTATTTAGATCCATTCATATAAATAATTAGACATATACACCCACTTATGCCCCATTTACATCATAATGCCCATATATGCACCATAAGCATAATATGACTTTCACATCAATTTCATGCATTCAAAGTATGTTCCATGCATAATCATACATATCATTTGGCATATAGCACATTTTAAGCCATTGATTACACATGAATGAGCAATTAACCCATAATCTATCAAATAGGCATATTATGTAACTTAGATATATCATCTATTTAGCACGATTTAATTTGACTACACATACCGAAGGGGTCACAATACCCTTACACCTTTGTTTTCCCTTTATCTTATGACTTGTCAATTTTCTCAACTATGGGTTATAGATTTGTTTCATTAAAATGTATAATAAATCATATATGCATTAAAAAATTAATCCAACCACATATAATGACTCTTTGTTACCCTAGGGACATAATATTGGGGTTTAAAAATTCTTACCTAAATCAAAGTTGGTCACTATTCATTGAGCCTAAAACTGGGCAAAATCTTTCAATTCCATAGAATTTCATGCTCGAAATGGACCCTAGATGTTGCGAAGGCTCATAATTTGTGATTAAATAGTGTAAAATGATGTTAAATTGAGGAAAAAGAAGTCAACAATGGAGGAGAACCTCTAGTGTTGCCATTGGCTCAAGGGAGAGGAGAAGGGGAGGAGTTTTGTGAAAATGTTTATCAAATTAACTATTTTGACCCTATTTATATTATTCAAAAAAATATTTTTTTATATTTTCTACTCACCTTTTTTCCTCTTATTTCTTTCTTTTTAACCTCAATTTAATCTCAATTAACATGCAAAAATTAAATTAATTTAGGCCTCATAACCTTTTAAAAATTAGAGCTCTAAAATGAGAAAAACCAAATTAATTTGCTACTTTTTATATTACCCAAGGTCATTTACAAATTTTCTTAATTTTGAGCTTTTCACGTAAATTGAGGGAGTTGGTTAACTGACCTATTGGTAGAATTTGGTCATGAAATTTTATAAGCCTTTAAATGGTACCAATCGAGGATTTTTACAACAAACATAACAATTTTTGGAGGTCTATGTCATTTTCAAAAATTCACCAAATTTTCTACTGAAATTGAGCTTTTTTGGGATGCTCGGGTTGGTGACCTCACCCGTGCCACCTCAACCACTATATAAATCCCCTAGTGACACCTAAGTGGCTATGTGGCAAGTGTTACTCATCACTTTTTCTTTCCTCCTTCTTTCTTCCTCCATCATCTTAATGCCACTCCTCCTTTCCATCTACCATTTTTGTTTTTTTTTTGCAAGCTTTTTTATTCCTAACTGCCAGTAAAAATTATGTTAATATGTTAAGAATTGAATTATTAAGGAATTGAAAGCTACAGAAGCCCCTAAAGCTTAAAGATATTCAAGGATTCACTAAGTGTACATCCAAAGGGTGCTAAGAACCAACTTTTGATGTGTAAGTATGTCTATCTATTTTAATTTATTTCCTAGAGGACTTTATTATTCTAAGAGTGCCTATATTCTTAGAATTTGATTTGGGGACTTGTGCTATTTTTCAAGGAATTTTGAATGGGATATGGTGTGTATAAAGTAGTGAAGAAAAGTGAAGTGTGCTTTGGCCTCTTTAAAGCTTTAAATGTGAAATAAGTCTCCTTTGATAGAAA
>CANXYI011354052.1:0-11906 GCA_948208565.1 Hura crepitans | reverse complement strand
TAGAAAAACTTGACATATTTCTTTAAGAGATGAGTCATAGGTGTTGCTATCAAAGAAAAACCCTTGACAAACCATCTGTATTACCCAGCCAATCAAAGGAAACTCTAGATATCTATGGTGTTCCTTAGTTGATTCCATTTCATAATAGCTTTAATTTTAATAGGATCAACCCAAATCCCTTCTATAGATGCAATGTGCCCTAGAAAGACACCTCAATAAGCCAAAACTCACACTTGCTAAGTTTGGCATAAAGCTTCTCTTCCCTTAAAACCTTTAAAACTATTCTCAGATATTATTTTATGCTCTTCTTTGCTTTTGAAATACACCAAAATATGAATAATGAAAAAAAAACAATTCCAAGTATTATCTAAAAATTCTATTCATAAGATCTATAAAAAGCTATTGGACCATTGGTAAGCCCAAATGGCATTACAAAAATGTCATAGTGTCTGTATCTTGTTCTAAATGTAGTATTCTCCATGTCAGACTCTTTTAATCTCAACTTATAAGAACTATACCTTAAATCTAACTTGGAGAACACTCCTACACTTTTAAATTGATCAAAAAAAGTCAATAATCCATGTCAAAGGACACTTGTTCTTGATGGTTACTTTATTTAGTTAGTAGTAGTCCACATTGGTGCTCCCTAAGGTAAAACTCTAGGCCTAATAAAACCTTTATCTAATAACTTTTAAAGCTAGATCTTTAACTCGTATAACAGTGATGAAGTCATTCTTTAAGGAGCTATAGATACTGAAGTACTGCTAGGTAACACTTCTATACTAAACTCAAGTTCCCATTTTAGAGGCAAACTAGGCAACTTTTCTAGAAAAGCATCTGTATAGTCAGATACTATTGACATACTACTTGCATCTAGACTCTCCTTCTTTTTGTCATACATATGTGTAAGATAGGCTTAACAGCCCTTTCTTAACATTCGTTTAGCTATTACTTCCGAGATGGCATTTGACAAAAAGTTTATCTCTCACTCATTATTGTAAACTCAGTTTTATCTTTAGTTGTGAGTACTAACCTTTTCAACTTATAGTAAACAATTGCCTAATACTGGAACAACTAATCCATGGCTAATATCTTATCAAAGTCATCGAATGGTAAGTTAGTGAGATCAGCCAAAAACTAGCATCCATGTACTATTAATAGACACTCCTTGTAAACTTTATTTACTCTGACATGTTGACTTAAGGGATTAGAAACCAAAATCTCCAAGTCCATAAATTTTAACGCTAACCCCCTTTTTTGTGCTCATGATGAGCAAATCTATGAATGTGTTAACCCTAGATCAATCAAAGCTAAATTAGGTGAGTCGAAGAGATAGAATGTACCAATAATGATGTCTAATTTTTCAACCTCCTCTTATGCCCTAATAGCATACTGTCGACCAAAAGCTCTATGCTAAGCTTTAGACTCTGCTTTATCCCTCTAACTTATCTCCCTAGTTCCTTTTTTCTCCTCAGATGGAAACTTGTGCTAATCCATGTCTACCCTCAGCTTTCTTTGTGCAATCCTTGTGGTAATGATCTAATAAGCCATATTTAAAACATGTCCCTATCTTCTTCCATAAATATTCCCCCTACTGTCTCTTATGACATTTCAAACCCTAAGGAATCTGACTGCCTTTAGCTATGGAACCATGTGTACGAGCTACCTGTGACTGCTGAGCAGTCTTACCCTTATTCTATTTTCCCTTAGTTGTCTTTTGAAACTGATCCTACTTTTGTGATTGTTGTGATGCCCTATACTAATTACCCTAAAATCTCTTACCTATTTACTAGGCAAAAATGGATGCTCTAAGACTAGAAGTTCACTTCTTCTAATAGTATTCCCACTTCTCTTTTTCCATCTTCTTTATCAAACAACATATTGACACCAACTGATTAAAGCTTCTAATTTTCAGAGGTGCCACTTAAGAATTGATCTCTACGTGTAACCCCTTCTTGAAATGATTGCACTTATTAGCCTCTATAGTGATACTGTCTTTAGCATAGTGGCTAAACTTGAAGAAGTCCTTCTCATACTGTCTCATAGATTTTTTCCTCCTATTTGAGGCCTATAAACTATTGCCTATGGTCATATAAATAATCCTCAAGTATGTACATCTTGTAAAATTTATTTAGGAAAAAGTCTCAAGTTAACTCTTCTTTTGACTTATATTATGTCAAATCATCCCACCATTTTGAAGCTTCTTCTTAAAGTAAAGACGTGGCATATATCACTTTCTCAACTAGTGTATAACACATCTACTTCATTATTTTCTATGTGTGGTCTAGTCAATAGTTGATTATCTCAGGATCCACTTCACCCTTTCCCTTGAAGTCATTAACATCCATTCTCTTGACTCTCTCTAAGTAAGTCTTTTAGAGAGCTGAGGAAAGTTTCTATTGATATGGGTGCTAAAGGTGGTGTAGCCACTGTAGCCTGTCTCAATAGTTGTAGCATCTCTTATACAAAGGCTAATGGACCCTAGGCTACTGATAATGCCTATCTAATAGCGCTCTTAAACATAAATGCCACTCTATTAGACTCCTATCCCATAGACATAAGAGCCTATCCTTTTTTTTCTTCTTCTGAGGGAGCACTCATCCTAACTATAGGCATAAGAACAATTGATAAGCTTCAATACCATTAAATTATGCTATGTATAGACTTAACCCTTACAGCACTTTTATATTACCTAGGAATGCCTAAATTGAAGCTCTAATACCATATTGACTCTTACAGAAATGACCCTTACCCGGTCTGATCGCCATACTTAACTAAAGTGTGCACAAAAAAACATATTTTTTGACCTCAACATATTCATCAATGTTATTTATAACATTTTATTGAGTATGAAAAACACATACAAATATTAGTTATCAAAAATTTTTCTAAATCAAGTTACATATTCAAAATTAGAAATTCGTATGCCTAAATTTCAGTAGCATAACAGATATATCGGGCACTATCCAAAATTTTAAATAGTAACCTTTAAGCAAGAAAAACACTTTTATAATGTTTCACATACATTCTACAACTATGTGATCCTTTTGATCACTCTAAACACCCTCACAATATCATACAATCTCAACCTTAATAATAGATGTTAATCATGCAGACATCAATTAAAAGAATTTTAAAATATAGTTACAGATCCATTTACAATTTACAAAAAATGACACAATATGGCTTAGGCCTAAGACTAAATACATCCAACATAAGAGTGCACTTTTCTATTGTCTATATATTACATAAATTATTTACAATAATCAAATTATAGCATAAAGAAATATTCTTTTCTTGCTAGTCTGGATTTCTCGAGGTTAGGGCTCAATTGTTCTCTGTACCTGTGCATCACGAAAAAATGATGCGCTAAGCAAATTGCTTAGTGATGTAATCGAGGTTAGGGCTTAATTGTTATCCTTACATAACTTTTTTATTGTTTGCTCATATTTGTTTCCATCATGTATTATACATTTATATACTAATTAATTCTGGAATCACACTTTACAAGTTAATTTCTCATTATATATAATAATTAACCATTTATACATACATACATATAGTTACATACAACACATATACATGTAAGCATATCACAATTGCACTAGTTAGGTCAATTACACATACCTATCATGCTTAAAATACCTTAGGAGTCCTGACTAAACCTTTGCTTTGCCCTTATCATGACCTCACTCCATTTCAACAACTGCCTATTACTTATTGGATATAGAAAAATTTGTATAAATTCATTTGATATCCAAAAATTATAAATAAGCACATTTTTTAGACTCTTGAGAACCTAAAAATTAAAAATAAATATTGGTTTTCAAAAATTCTTAATCGGATGAAAAAACGGCATTATTCACCTAACTCGATTTTTGGTGATTTCGTTTAATTTTCATTTGCTAATTCACTTCATTACACATTTAGAGGCCATAGAAATGTAGTATATTTAGTTGGATGTGGGAATTAGTGGCTTAAGGAGGAGGAGAAGCTTGCAAAATGGAGGAGGAGCTCCCTTGGTTACCTTTAGGTAGAGAGAGAAAAGAGAAGGAGGATTGTGTTTGATGGGTTTGACTAAATTAAGAAATTTTAACCATATTTATAGTAATAGAAAAATTGCTTTTTAGCACAATCCTTAAGTTTTTCCTCCCCTATTTCTAACCCCTTTTTTTCTCATTTTACAACTAAAAATTAAATTCATTATGACCCCACAAGCTCTAAAAACTAGAGCTAAAAATTTGAAAGAAATCGAATTAAAATGTCATTTTAAAGTCTCCTGGTCTAGTAATAAAATACTTCCTAACCTCTAAAAATTCCAATTCTAAGGTTGTATAATTTTCAAAATTTTTTGGGCACTTTGAAAATAATTGACAATTCAACTTTTGCTTGGTCACTATTCACAAGACAGTACCATAAAATTTTTTTATGCATTTTTAACCAATCAAACGACTTTTGATTACTTTCAAATTTTACATAATATTATTTTATGACTAATACTTTCATCCAGTAACTTCAATGTATACTGAGTACCGAAAACACTATTTATTATAGGAAAGTGCTATTCATTAAAGCTATTATTTTTGGGTCATTAGAACTACACACTTCATTCATCCATATAATACTCAATTCCTTACACATTCAATCATACACATAAATTCATGCTGGTACATTATTTACATAACATTTACTTCTAATACAGAATGTAAAATCATCATTAATACAAATCAAAATAATTAATTAATTAGATATTAAGTTTGATTCACATACCAGAAACCCAAAAGACACCGTTATGAAGAAACTACACCTTCTCTTTTCCCTTCGATGTCCTCAGTTTATCTAACTCTACATATACAATTATAGGCTTATTTTAGAAAATCCATAATATGTCAAATATAGCTCTAAAAAATAAAAATGACCATATAAATGTGTTCTTAGGCACCTGTAGAGTCTAGCAAAAAAATCGAAGCTGAAAGAAAAGAACTATAATTAAAAAGGGTTACTATTTGTCCACACATTCTATCTTGAAAATCTCTTAGTAAAACAATGAAACGAAGCTTTAATCTTCATAAATCCATATTTTCCATGTTAATTCAAGGCTTAAAGGTGATAAATTAGTGTTATTACAAAGAAGTGAGGGCCAAAATTAGAGTTTGGCCTCTCTCTTTTTGGCGTCGATGAAAAAGAAACAATAGGAATAAGATGGCAAGTGGGAATAATGCCTTTGACCAATTGTTTGACCATTTATATTGGAAAAGAATGAACGGACCTCATCAAGTGATCAATATATCATATGGGCACCAAAATCCCTTCTTTAAAAACACTTTTTTTAAAAGCCATCTTCTTTAATCTAATCTCAAAAAATCACTTGTTAAAAATCCAATAAGCCTTTAAAATATTAACCTTGACCCTCATAAAAAACCTGCAATCAAAAAGCTTAAAAAATTGATAGAAATGTAACTTTTTTTATCGTTGCTCGATTTAGTAAAAATACTTCCTAATATTTAAAAATACCAATTCCAATTCCAATAGGCTATTTCAAATATTTAAGTATTAGGTTGAACTAATCGAAGAATTTTTATAGCAAAAATTGAATTATTTTATAGTTCAGCTTTATTTCTTACACTATTCCTAGGACACTATTGTAAAATCTTCTTTTACATTTTTAACCATCCAAATAATTTTAGATTGGCTTCAAACTTTGCTAAAAAAATAATTTTAGATTAAAACTTCCCATTGGACTAATTATTGTGACTCAAGTTATGGGAAACACGATTTATCTTGAGAAGTACTATTCATAAAAGTTGGGTTTTTTAGGACATTACGTTACTTCCCATTTTAAAAGAAATTTCATTTTTGAAATTACCTAGATCAAAGAGATATGGGAACTGCACTTTCATTTGAGTCTCACTCTCTCTTCTTGCCTATTCAATATTGTGATGTCACTAAAAGACTTTCACTAAAGGCACTATTTTATTCCTCAAGTTTTTGATCTTTCGGGCTAAAATCTTCATAGGCTCCTCTTTAGATGACAAATCTAGCTGTATATCAACTTTTCCAATTGATAACACATAAGACAAATCTAATCTATATCTCTTTAGCATTGACACATGGAAGATACCATGTATTTGCTATAGTTTAAGACATAGGGGTAGTCTGTAAGCTAATGGTCCCACAAATTCTATGATCTCATATGGGCCAACAAACCATGGACTTAGCTTACCCTTATTGCCAAACCTTAAAACCTTTTTCTCTGGTGATACTTTGATGAAAATCTTATCACCTACTTTATACTAGATGTCCTTCCTTTTCAAATACGCATAGGATTTCTATCTGATAGAAATAGCTTTCAATCTATCTTTAATAATCTTCACCTTTTCTTTAGCATCCAAAATCAAATCCAGACCTATAATCTTACTTTCACTAAGCTCACTCAAACATAAAGGAGTCCTACACCTCTTCCTATAAAAAGCCTCATAAGGAGCTATGCCTATGCTCGCTTGATGACTATTGTTGTAAGCAAATTTAGCCAAAGATAGATATCAGTCTTTACTACCCTTAAACTTGATGACACAACTTCTGAGCATATCCTTAAGCACATGTATAAACCTTTTATACTAGCTATCCATCTAATGATGAAATGTTGTACTAAAATCCAGCCTTGTCACCAAAGCATTCCAAAGCTTTCATCAGAACTTAGATGTAAACTTGGGATCCTGATATGAAACAATTGATGATGGCACACTATATAACCAAACAATCTCATCGATATACAACTCTGCCAACTTCTTTAAAGAGATATCCTTCCTTACAGGAATTAATTGTGCTGACTTGGTCAACCTGTCAACCATTACCCAAATTGAATCACACTTATAACTAGTCATTGGTAGCCCAACTACAAAATCCATAATGACTATATCCCATTTCCTTTTTAGGACTGCTATAAGATGAAGTAATCTAGATGGTACTTAATGTGCTACCTTAACTTGCTAACAATTAAGGCATCTAGTAACATACTTAGCTACATCTCTCTTCATCTTTAGCCACTAATAGACTGTTCTCAGATCTTGATACATCTTAGTACTACTTAGATGAATAGCATATTGAGCGTTACAAGCTTCTTCTAGAATCTGTTATCTTAAATCCTCACTATTAGGCACACAAAGATAGTCATGATAATATAAATACCCATAGCTCTTGATGTCATATTCTATCTACTTCCCCTCTTGAATTAGATTTGTAACATTTTGAAACCTATGATTATCTTTCTAAGCTTCCTTTACTTACTGCAAAACACTAGGCTTAATCTGTAGTTCAGCTAATAAAATCCTATCATCTTGTAATCTCAAGCAAATATTCATGCCCTTTACAAGCTAATATGAATTTCCTACTCAAAGTATCTACCATCATATTGGCTTTCCTTAGATGATAGTCAATAAGGAAATCATAATCCTTCATCAACTCTATCCATCTCTATTGTCTCAAGTTAACTCTTTGTGTAGCCAGGTATTTAAAGCTCTTACAATTAGTGTTGACATAACACCTCTCTCTATATAGATCATGCCTCCAAATTATTAGTGCAAGCACTATAGCTGCCAATTCCAAATCACTAGTCATGTGATTCTTCTCATGAGGTTTCAACTTTCTTGAGGCATAAGAAACTACTTTGCCTTGATTTATGAGAATAAAACCTAACACATTTAAGGAAGTATCACTTTATATGGTGAACTCCTTCCCATAAACTGGCTGAACAAAAATTGGTGCTTTTGTCAACATACTCTTAAGCCACTTAAAACTTTCTTAGCACTAGTTATTCCATAGAAACTTGGCATTCTTCCTCAAAAGACATGTCATAAGAGCTATAATTATAGAAAATGCCTTAATAAACCTTATATATTAACCAGTCAAACTTAAGAAACTTTATACCTCTATAGTATTTCTAGGTGGCTTCCACTCTATAATTGCTTCAAACTTACTAGGATAAACTTTTATCCAATCTATCGAAGCTATATTACTTAGAAAGGACACTTTTTCTAGCAAAAACTCACAAATGTTGAGCTTAGCATAAAGCTTCTCATCCCTTAACCTCTAAAGAACAATCCTCGAATGCTTCTCATGCATATCCTTATTCTTAGAATACATAAGAATGTCATCAATTAAGACCACCATAAACTAATCCAAGAAAGGCCTTAAGATATGGTTCATTAGATCTATAAATGCTACTATTGTATTAGTCAACCAAAATGGCATAATTAAGAACTCGTAATGGCCATATTTGTCTAAAATGCCATTTTGGGAACATTATCTTCCTTCAGTTTCAACTACTAATACTTAAATCTAAGATCAATCCTAGAGAAGACACCTGCCCCTCTGAGATGATAAAAAAAATCATTAATCTGCAATAAAGGATACTTATTCATAATGGTGACCTTGTTCAACAATCTATAGTCAACACAAAGCCTTAAGGAACCATCTTTCTTCTTGATAAACAGGACTAGTGCTCCCTATGATGACACACTCGATTCGATAAAACCCTTATCTAAAAGCTCTTATAACTACAATTTTAATTCTTTTAACTCTACAGGAGCCATCCTATATAGAGCTATGGAAATAGGTACAGTGCCTAGCAATATATCTACCACAAACTTAAACACCCAATTTGGAAAAACATCTTTAAACTTTGACACAATTGGTATCTGACTCACTTCTATCTCTACACTTCTAGTGTCAAACATATGAACTAAATAGGCTTGACAACCCTTCTTAATCAACCTTCTCACAATAGTAGCTAATATCACATTAGACATACAATCCAATCACTTACCTACAATTAACACTTTCAACCTATCACTAGCTTGAAGTGTGATTCTCTTCTTTTTGCTATCTATATTACATGATACTTGGATAACTAGTCCATACCCAAAATCAAATCAAACTCAATGAAAGGCAATTCAATGAGATCAGCAAAGAAAGCATGTCATTGAATTGACAATGGATAGTCTCTATACACTTTATTCATAACTACATGATGCCCTATTGTGTTGCTAATTAAAATTTCATGAATAAGTGCTTCTAACTCTAACCCCTAATTTAAAGCTCATGTAGTGTAGATATAAGAGTGTGTAAGCCCCAATCTATAAGTGTTAAGTAGGTAAATCAAAGAGATAAAGCCTATTATAATATTTAGGGAGTCCACATCCTATCTTGCCTGAATGACATACTATTTGGCTAGAGCTCTGCTCTCTAATTTGTTCTTCTACCAACCATCAGCCCGATCTATGATATCCCTCTAATCTCTCCTCTAAGAAAAGTCTGCAAGATTCTTGGGACAAGCCTTACATATATGGCTTTTAGAACCACAACCCTAAATACTCCCATCATAATCTTTTAATAGTTACTCTGATATCCCCTATTACATTGCTAACACTAAGGCCAATGAATATTACTAGCTATAAGTCTCAGAGCCTGTGATGTTTGAGTCCTCTATTAGGACTGTGCTCCGGATCCCTATCTTAACTTTTGAGTTTATTCTTATTTTTGACTCAACTGATGCTTGGGCTAATCACTTTTCTATTTCTTATTAGCTGTGGACATAAAGCTTGCCTGGCTTTGTTCGAAAGACCTCTTCTTTTGGTAACCATCCCTTATTTCTTTAAAGTTGTGTACTAACATAACTAACTATCATGCTACAACTACAACAGAAAAGCCTATGATCTTCAAGGGGAGAATCTAAGGCATAATGTCATAGTTTAGGCCCATCTCAAACCTTTTGTATTGATCTTCTTATTTATAAACAATTGCCTTAGCATACCTACTGAGCCAAGAAAACTCTTTCTCATACTTTGTGACCATTTTATGCCTCCACCTCAGGTTTATAAACTATCTCCTCTTCTAAACCAGATAGTGCTTTATGATATACTTCTTTATGAACTCACAAAGAAAGAACTCCTATGTAAGATCTTTTCATGCCATATGCTTGATAATGGTCTTCTACCACTTAAGAGCTTCTTCAAATAACATAAATGTGGTATAAGCTATATACTCCTCTTATAGGCACCTCAATTGCTGTGTAATCCATAATATCTTATCAATCCAATACTCAACTTTATTGGATCCTTCATGTGCCTCTCCTTTAAAGAACTCTACCATGTTCTTTAATATTCTCTCCAGATATGACCTTTAGATAACTTAATGCTTTTGCTGAACTAGTGAAGCTGGTGGAGTAGGTTATGCAGTAGCAATAACAGAAGCAATAATAACAATAGTAGCTTAACTGACTAACTCTAGCATCATTTCTAAAAATAGAGGCTGATCTTGAGGTCCATATGCTACTCACCTAGTCACACTTTTGGAACCTACTTTTGCCTTAGCAGTAACTTGCCTAAAAGAAATTAGAACATAACTATCAGCCTCCTTATGGTTTTATAATGTATTTCTACTCATGGTCAAATCTATAAGAAAAAAGAAAAAAAATTATAAGCCTATTATGCATAATAAAGTGATGCATACTTCTTAAATCTTAATGCACTCTTATGTTACCCATATTTATTAAGGAACACCTAAATCGGAGCTCTGATACAACTAAATGTGACACTTCTTACTTGATCTGATTAATGGACTCGAATAATAAGTGGCATGCTTAACAATTTCCAATACTCCCTTATAAAAAGCACATAAAGATTAAAACTTTATTACTTTATAAAATCATACTTTACTTCTTCATGTTGGTCAAAACATGAGTAAATAAAAACCAATTTTTAAGGACTACTATAGGGGTTATCATGCCAAAATTTCAATAGCATAGCGGCTATACCGAGTCACTTTTCCATATAGTAACCTGTAGAAAAGCATACTTCCAGAATAATCACAATCAATTTCATTATCATTAGGTCTATCTAACCTTCCAACATTAATCTCAAGGGCAACACTTAATAAGCATGCAATAGGAAGTGAAATCATAAAAGTTATACAAATAAAAATAAATTGAAATCAAAGTTCTCATTACTATTTTTAAATGAGTTGCAATAAGAAAATATTACATATTAGGTCCAATCCCTCAATGTTACACAAAAGTGCCTATATCTAAAATATATACATCACATTACTACACAAAAAGAATAAGTAAAATACTGCTCTTGGTTAATCTTTTGATAAGTGAGGCATTGATTCTAATGTACGTTTCTTTGACCTACTCATCACAAACATAAACATGATGTGCTAAGCAATAGCTTAAGGAGAATCCAACATATTATGTGTATGATATCATATAATCATGCAATAAACTACATCATTTATGAGAAGTAAAACATACCATATAAGCACGTTATATATCATGGTATAAACTAATAATAATGAATTATGACATATCAGAAAGCATAACTCTCATATTTATATGATCTCCACATATCATGGTCTTTGATCATAGATAATATATAAAAAAATAAGAAAGATTCAATGTATAGTACTTAAAACATGAAGCTATTATAGTTTCCAATTTAGGTTTATATTGCCTATATTTATTAGACAACAAAATTAGACTAGATAACATAGTATAATGCTTAAAGGCCAAGATGCAACCCAAAGCCTCATAATATGACCAGAATGCTCAAAATACTGCCTAAAGGCTCATAATATTGCCCAAAGGGAATGATATTACCTAAAGGCTCATAATACTACCCGAAGGCCCATAATAATGTAACTGAAGGCACCTAACAGCTACTATATAAAGCTCCCTAGTTGATCAATCAACCTATCTAAAACTAGGTTGTCTAAAAGTATAGGTATTCTTAATTGCTACTTTTATCTATGTGAACAAGATAATTAAATAATTTCCACATATCATAATTACTCATAATATCAACATTATACACAATTTATGTAGGGTATGCTCTATAGTATAGAAAACA
>CANXYI011354012.1:0-11751 GCA_948208565.1 Hura crepitans | reverse complement strand
ATAATGCAATGAATAGTATAAAATAAAGTCTCCTTGAATTACGAAGGATAGAAGTTGATAATGATGTTTTAACAGACACCATTCATTTTCTTCCTTTCCATGACAAACTTTTTCCAAATTGTAGTAACCTCCCTTTGTGTTTCTATGGCAGTTTTTTTAACAAGTACTTTTCCATCATCACATATAGTACCACATTGCTTGGATGGCAAACAATTTAGCTCATGAATGACCTTTTGGATATCATTTACCAAACGTTCTGCTAAAGTTCGAGAGAAGTCTTCCCTTATCACCACTCGAAGCACAGTTACATTTTGGGCATCTGGTGGCATAGTGTAGGCAGGAACAATCCATCCATACCGCCTTAGCATATCAGATAGCTCAAACTCATTGTGTTTGTTATTATCTTTAAGAGAAAAAGCCACTAGTGGCACCCCTATCTCTTTAGAAACAATATTGAATTGCCCTGTTTGTTCTAGTCCTTCTTTAAGTACTAGCATATTGTCTCTACAATTTTCCATTACATTTTTATAGCCCTGACAAATTTAAATTAATTTAGTTTTACTGTCACAATATTAAGTAGTGTACACCTATAAGATTTCTCTGATATATTACACCTACCTGAAAACCCAAGCGAATTAGCTGGTAGTATTGAGCAATGACTTGACTAGAACCTATGACCATGTTAAGAAGATTCATTAGTAGATTTAAAAAAGATAGTAAAAATTTTGGTTTTTTATGCCTAAATTTTATGTGTTGCAATGTAATAAATGATTTTTATGCAAATGGATGGAGAAAGCAATATTGTAGTTCCCTTTTTTTTTTACCTTCCCAAAAATTAGGCCCTTTAAATTTTTTATCCATCTACAAATAATTTTTTTCCACTCTTTTTTATTTTTGTGTTTTTCCTTATTCATAGTTGATATTATTTTATTCTTTTAGTCTTATAAATAAAACTATGTTTAGGTAAGTTTTGGCTATTAAATTGTAGAACAAAAGTTATTTTATAAATATATACCTTTGGAGAAATTAAGTGTGAAAGTGGGTTGATCAGCTCCAAGATAGTTAATATGAAAGATGAGTTCTTCAGGCAAGTCTTCTTTACTTCTCCAAATGGCCCAACCGATTCCAGCATAAACAAGTCCATATTTATGTCCACTAACATTAATACTCTTCACTAATGGTAATCTAAAATCCCACTTCAAATCTGGATATAGAAAAGGTGCAATAAACCCACCACTTGCTGCATCGACATGGATTGGTGTATCCCATCTACAAAATGTAAATTCATGTTAACATAAATTACAATTATATTCTCATGGAACTTTTATTTTTATATCAAGGAAAGTGAAGTAAAAGTACCCAGTTTCCTTATTCTTCTTAACTAAAAGATCATTCAATTTATTTACATCTTCACATTCTCCATTAAGGGTGGAGCCAAGGATAGCAGCTACGCAGATTGTATTTTCATCCACCATCTCTACTGCTTTTTCTGGTTCCATCACATAATACCCTTCTTTTAACTTTACTTCCTTAAGCTCTACCTCAAAATACCTAGCAAATTTCTCCCAACACACCTTCATATAGAAGTTATATATTGTGTTATTAATTTTTAAACATTGTTAAGTGCATGAGTATTAGTATATTTTATTATTTTACCTGAACATTAGCACCAGTGACAATGTTAGGATTATCATAAGACTTTCCTTCAATTTTCCTTTTGTTTTGCCATTTTCTTTTGAATGCTAATCCAGCAAGCATTATTGCCTCTGAGGATCCAACGGTTCCTACACCAACTGCTGCTTCTGATTCTCCAAGTGGTGCATTGAAAAGATGTGCTATCATGTTAACACATCTATTCTGCTTTTATACACACACACACAAAAAGTTATAAGATAAATTAAAATAGACTAAATTAAATAATATGATGTGGTTTGTTTTTGAAATAGTTTGTAATACTTTGATTGAATTTCTAACTTAATATATGGTTGTCGACATAAATTCAGTTTCAAATCAAAATACATGTGAGCTTTATCTAATTTAGTTTAAGTCGAAATAACCCAATAAGGTATTAAAAAATTGTTAGTTTTTTTTTCATATATAATGAAAATTCTACTATTATCACTAGTCAATCATGTGGTAGTAATCTAAAATGCATTTCATTTATAATAAATTATTCTTAGAAAAAAGTTGGAATGAATTGCCTGTAATTCAGTTGTGACAGGATACTCATCCATGTCAACATAATTCTTATTAATAGCAGCCATGATAAGCTTATCACATTCTCTTTCCATCCAAGTGGTCACAAAGGATGCTAAGTTAAGCCTTGGATTTCCATCTAACATTAGCTCATCATTTATTATTTGGAAAGCTGCCTCCTTTGGTATAGAGTTTTCTGGCATCTTGAACCTGAATTTACACCATTTTCAAACAAATTTCAATACTTTATCATTAATCTTTGGACACATTAACATGATTTGTATAGTGTCATATATTTTAATGAGAAACTTAATTTAATAAGTGCTTAATAATTATTTATATAATTAAAAAGTTCAACTAAATATTCTTTTAAAAAATTGTAAATGAAAATATTTGCAATATGGATAAAATTTCAAACAATATAGAAGTAGAAAAATTAAATTTTAACACATTTAAATTTCATTTGTTATTATGATTAAATGTGTTCTCCATCTCTAAGCTACAAATAAAAGCACTTAGGTTAATATATAACATAAAAATGAAAAGAACCTTGGAAGCGAAGCTCGAACATATCGAGAGGCAAAAGTTGAATGGAGAGACACATCTATATCTTGTGTAGCCTGGGAGAGAGCCATTGTATTTTTTATGAATGAGAAATAGTAACAATGTTTATTTGAAGAAGGAATTTTATTGCTTTTAAAAGGTATTAACCTCCTAATTAATCGCAAAAAATGTAAATAATTTTCATTTCTCTTGTTATTTAGATCACTTCTCAAGCAAAAATTTGCGGGTCAAATTTGATCTATCAAATCATTAATTTCATTCCTCTCAATTGTCGTAGATAATTTGTTTAACTAAATTTTACTTATTCAAATAAGTGATTTAAATCCAAATTTTAAATGTATTGCTATTTGAATTTACAAAGATTTGAATTAAAGATTATAAGTGCAACAAATTTTTTTTTAAATAAATTTTGCTTTCAAAAAGTAATGTTATAACTGAAGGTATTTTAGGTCTAAAATATTGAGGCATAAAAGTAGAGCTTAAAAATGATGCTTCAACTTTTTATACATAAATATTTAAAATAATATTTCATTTAATTGTGTAATGAGAAATTATGTTGTAATACTTAAATTTCATATAAATATCAATTTAGCTTGTGAAATTGTAATAATTACTAATATATTTAATGAATAATGTACAAAAAATTGAACTCTAAGATATTATGCATTATTGAATTAGTATAAATGAATTTATTTCAAACAAGTAACATAGCAAAATATTAAACAATAATTTTACATCTACTAGTAATATACACAGATCTTAAGTTTACCTTAATTGAATTGGTGTATCGAAAAAGTCTAAAAGCAATTGAGAAAAGTGGCTTTTGGAAGCCCAAAGTAATGTTATGAATCATGCATTTTGGTCAAAAAATTAATATTACTAGTAGAAGCATTTTTTAATGTGTGTTTTATTATGCTTTTACTAAATTTTATTTTTAACTATAAGTATAAGCCTTATCTATTGTGTAAAAGATAAAAATGTACTTGCTTTAAACCTTGCATTTAATAATTATTCTCATAATATTGTTAATAAATTTTTGTGAAAAATGTTATAATGAAAAATATAATTGACAACATTTAAATTTTAACAAGTTGTATAGTAAGTTGGAAAGTTTATTTTTCTTGTTAGAATTGATAAAGGATTTATGCTAAATTATCTATAATGATTAAACATATTTACTTATAGGCTCTTTTATTGTAAATATCAAATATCAATATCCTATTTTTTTTACTTTGTTTAGCATTTATCCATTCTATTAGTGTTTTAATTTTTTTAATTAGGCATCTTTGAAGTTAAGGTTAAAATGTTTCAACAATTAACTAAAAAAATAAAATGCCATATCATTTAAGAAAATATTTAAACCTAAAGACAACTAATGTATTCAGTCAATTTACATCCGTATTTTATATTAATTTATTGAAAAATTGCATATTATATTTAGCATTAACTTGACACATAAACCTATGAATGTATTTAAACAAGAAAATCAATGGTATATTTATTTTTTGTAATGCATAATTTATTTATGATTAGCTAGTTAGAGAAAATATAATTTAATAACCTTTGGTAAAATTAACCTAATATCGTGAGCCATTGTGGTTATTTATGTGGAGGTTTTTTTTATGTCTTTTAGTTATATGTGATGAATTAAGTTAGCATTTAGACAACAAATATACGCTTTTGAATCAATTTTCATTTTAGTTAAAAGAATTAAAATTTAATTATTTTTTTCATAAAAATACATTTGTCATTATTCATTCTCTTTTTCTCCATTAAAAGAATTATGCAGATTTTTTTGCTTACTTAATTTATAAGTTGATAGTGGGTGAGGTGGATTGAACAATGAACTTCACTATAGTCTGTTGCATCATTCTATGAACGTGGACTATAAAACCCCTTACCCATTCTAATAGAGAACTTGATAAGGATATGTTGTAGTACATATGAATGAGATATAACAAAGAGTACAATTATAAATTAAAATCATGTGAACAATAATCCAAAAAAAATCATTTTTGCCTTATCAATGAGAACATTTTTCCTTCACAAGTTAAATTATTTTACTTCTTTAAAACATTTCATATGAGGATCATAATGTAAAAAATTCGACTACATCACGATAGTTCTAGGCTCTATTCCAAAATTTAATAATAAAGAAAACACTTTAAATAACTCACATCCATTCCATAAACTTCATTTTAGACCTTAATCACTATAAAACATCATCACTCAAAAATCATAGTCTAAACTATGTTGTATCAAGCCAATCAATCACATCAACCATAAAATTTCATAAGTCACACATACTCAGACACACTCTCACACATACACAAACACGATATTCAATTAAGTAGTATTAGATATAGCAAATTATTAACATATAAATAATTAATGCAAGATTAAACATTATACATATACAATAAGATATAAAAACTAATACAATAAACTTTCAACTAAAAAAAGTGTAGAAAACTATCTTCTCTATTCTTTTATGTTTTCTTACTTTCTAATGCTATGTTAAGCTTTACCCTCATCTTCCATAAATCAAAATTTATATCTACATGAATGAAAACACTACACTGAGCAAAATTGCTCAATGGTGTAAAATATCAATCTAGATGACTTATCACTTGTAATGCTAGTAAGTCGAGGCATTATGAATAGTATTACTAAGGTTAGAAAGTGTTTCCAAAGTGCTGGATGACTTTCAAGAGGCCCAAGGCAGGAGTATTTGTCATAAAACTTTGAAGGGCTATAAAATGGGGAAATTGACTAAATTTAAAGATTTAGCAGAACCAATAAATTATTTTAGACTGAAATCTAGTGGGCCGTAGGCTTAAATGTAATTGAGCTAGGAAGAACCCAGGATGTGCCCGGACAGACTTGAAAATACCATATCCTGAAGGTTAAAAAATCCCTTGAGCCCATTGGTGAAAGAATTTTCGAATTCCGAGATCATTTGCAAATTTTCTTAATTTTGAAGTTTTACACGTAAATTGAGGTAGTAAGATAATTATCCTATCGGTGGAATTTGGTCGTGAAATTTGATGAGCCTTTAAATAAGACTAATTAAGGATTTTTAAATTAAACATAATGATTTTTGGAAGTCTATGTGATTTTTAAAAATTCCCCAATGTTTCTACCAAAACTGAGCTTTTTCAGGATGCTCGAGTGGCATGTAGCCCCACCAATGCCACCTTAGCCACTATAAAAGTGCTTGTAGTGACACCTAGCTTCCCACTTGGCAACTCATGTATTGCTCGTAAGTTGAAGTTTCATGAACAGTACCTCCATGGCATGAATAGTGCTCTTTATGAGCCGGGGCACCTTAATAAGGCCAAAAAGGGGTATATTAGTCAAAGAACTTTGACATGCAAAAAATTAGACAAAATAAAATAAGTTAAAAATTTAGTAGAACCAATAAATCATTTCGGGTTAAAAATTAGTGAATAGTGACATAAAATAAGGTTGTGCTAAGACAACCTCGAGATATGCCTAGATGGACTCGAAATGCCATCCCTTAAACTTGAAAAATGCCAACATACATGGTGGTGAAGGAATTTTAATTTTTTGAGATCATCTGATATTTATTTGGAATATTTCATTTTAGCGGTTGACTAGTAACTATAGGTGCAGATGGAATTTTGACTTAAAATTTCATGAGTCTCTTAATGGCACTAATTAAGGATTTTTAAAATTGAAATCGCTATTTATATAGGTCTAAAGAAATTACTATGAAGTTTTGAAGCTTAAATGAAAATCGGGAGAAAACAGACCATTAGATCGCCACGTGTTGTGATTTGGGCCATCCACCTTGCCCATATAAAAGGCCTTACACATGTGAGGGACTCATATGTGTAAAACTCATCTTCCACCTCCTAAACCCACACAAGTCGATGCCATTCCCAAGGCTCCTCTCCCACTATTTCTTCTTTCTCTCTCTACCCATACACTATAAAAATTCATGAATTTTATATACTTTTGACTCTTCATAATGCATAAAAGCTAAATCAAGTGGAAATTTCACCATATCTTGCTTAAAGAAGAGAGAAATTCACTTGAGGTGAATAGTGACAAATTTGGGTGTAAGTGACTTAATTCCATTTTTTATTTTTGTTTTAGGTAGATCAGGTAATTCTAAGAAATTCCATGGTTTTAGATTTTCATTTAGAGTTATGTAAAATTTTTAAGAATTTTTCTAAGGCAAGATTTGGTTATGTTAGGTCAAAGAGATGGTGTTGAAGGAGAACACCATTAAACACCATGAATTGGTGGAGAAATAGGTGTTTTCACATCCTAGGTATGTGGACTTAACTTAATTGATACATGCCATGTGGCTTTGCATGATTTTATATGTGTACATATGTATGGAAATGGTAAAACTTAAGGTTAGCCTTGAAATTAATGTAAATGGATGGTATACTTATTTTAATGGTATGAAAATAACCTTGTATGCATGATTTGCATAAGAGAAACTAAGTGTAAGTGTGTGTGCTATGTGTGGCTAAAACATATGCATATATATGATGTCATGTGTATGGCATGCTATGTATGGCATTGACATGGAAACGAGATGGAAAAATCAAGCTATGAATGTGAATAAAGATAACAAGATGTGTTGAATGGTAGTTTAAGAAATTGTAATCTAAATTGATGTGTAATGGTGATATGGAGTATTGCATGTGAAATGGTGATTGCATGCATATAAACAATGGCATAAGAATAATGAATGAACTCATGAGGATATTGACACATATTGGTGAAGAAACGAGGAATACACAATTGGTATGAATAAGTATATGGAAAAAATGATTTTGAGAAATGACCAAATGAATAGTAACTTAAGGAAAAATGACTAAATGAATAGTGATTTTGCAAAAAATGACCTAAATTAGGAAAAGTGCATCAATGTACTTTAAATGAAAATATGAGTTGTTAATGGCATGACATAGGATGAAAGATGAGTAATAACTGAATAACTAAATAATGAATAGTGAATTGGCCCATCAATTAGACACCCACTGGATGGGTTAACCGGTCAACTAGGAAATTAGCAGCTATTAGGTAGATTGGTCCTTCTAGGGCCACTATTGTTTAATGTGATGGCGGGTGCAGCTGCTGAGGTTCTGAGGTTAAACCATATGCACTCGTGTGTTGGGAGGTCTACCTAGGCTGATCCTTACTATCCATTAGCTTTATGTGGATAATGGGAGGTTCTATAAGGCTGTTCCCTATTATCCACCAATGTTGCATCGAAGATGCCGATTTTTGGTATTGGGAAGTCCTACAGGGTTGAGCCTTTCTATCCCATTTGTAGATATTGGGAGGTCCCACGGGACTGATCCCTTCTATCTTCCAGTCTAATATTGGCAGGTTCCAATGAATTGATAACTATTATCGGACTAGGTAAGTGTAACTACTAAGGACGAAAATATAGGCCACTGCATAGCATAGCTCTCACTATCCGATGTCTTAAAGTGTAGTTTATCTGTCATGGGACTGAATGATACCATATTTAAATAAATACGATGATATATGATTAATACTAATGGCAACTGTATATAAAAACATGGTCATTAATAATTATGTTGACAAGATAGAATATGAAATAGTTACTTGCATGATAAGGCACTATAAGATATAGCACATAGGTAGTAAATACATGATATTTCTACATGTAAATGATCGTAATGCCAATTTAAATATACATGTGACCTTATATGTGTGATCACACTCATGCCATGCATTTGTTGTTTCAAATCCACCACTGAGTGTATACTCAGCGTGTTAGTTTTTCGATACGTAGGTCTTAGATGGGGTTAGCAGTTCAGCTTCATCTAGTGCAATATAGCTATTGTTGAGTTCTTTTGGTATATATATCTATACTTTAATTGTTATTAGTAGAAATACATTCATGTATATTAGTTATTTAGAAATTGATAGTTTATGTATATTATTGATACATATATAAATGTCTGTATATAAAACTGTGTGACCTATGTAAACCTAAACCTATGTTGAAAATATATGCTTGATTAGCTATTTGGAAACTATAGGTCTGAGACCTTATGACAATTGTGTGATTGTGGTTGATGCTAATCTAAAGGACCATAAGGGTCTAGGAGTTGGGTTTACTATTATGATCATTATAAAAGTGTTTTTATGTAGGGAAAATTTTAGTTTTTCACTTAGGTAGCCATTACGCAGCACAAATTTCTATAAATTGGATAACATAAAATTGGTGTTTTATTATACTAAAATAGGTAGTATTAGAAGGTCGTACAATAATAACCATTAATCAATTAAGATAGCATAATAATATGAAAGAAGTCATAAGTGTTAAACAAATGAACCCTAGGGTAATTTAAGGATGGGTAACCTATGAGAAGTAGCACTCTTTGTCAATTCCTTTAGGAATGGGCAAAGGGTGATACATTTAATGGTATTAGAGCAAGTTTAGGCATTCCTAGACATACTATATATGAGTGCACCGGTTTAGGATTTTGTATTTGTGTTAAAGCTACACTACATAAAGTTGATAAGTTATTTTTTATACGGTGATATACGATGAGTGAATGGGCCCTATTAGAACAAAGCCAAGAGGTGGCCAGTAATTCTCCCACATTAATCCATAGTCCAAAGTTAAGTGTAGCCACACTAGAGCTGAGTGATACTACTCACTAGCCATAACCACGGCTACAACCTCAGGCTTAGGCTTCACCAGCTTTACTATAGCAGATAGTAAAATTATTGAGGCACACTGCTACTCGACCACCTCTAGCTCCCACACCACTTCTACTAACCCTAGCATCATTACAAAAGACCTACCTAGAAAGGGTGTAAAAGATAGGGACAGTGGATTTTCTATGTGTAAGGGAGGAAGATGTTGTAATAGCTAAATATTGGTTGGAGTGGACAATGAGAATCTTAGAACAATTAGAATGCATAGAGGAAGAAAGCCTAAAATGTACCACCTCTCTCCTCCAAGAAAAAGCCTTCTATTGGTGGGACACAATAAAGAGGAGGAAAGCAGTAGCAAAGATTACTTAGGGCTATTTTTTGAAAGTATTCTATAAGAGATACATTTTAGAGTCCTATAAAGATAAAAGGAGATAGGAATTCTTAAACCTAAAATAGGGGCGGAGGTCAGTGTCAGAATATGAGGACTTTACCCCCCTGAGTAGAAATGTTGAGGAGTTCTTACTTACTGAGGAACAATGCTTCAAAAGGTTTGAAAATGGGCTCAATGTTGAGATGTGAATATAGATTGCCAGCATAAAGATTAGAGATGTTTCAGCATTGGTAGTTGTAATATACGACATGAAGGATATGATGCAGGAAAAGAGAGAGCTATTTCAAAAAAAGAGACCATTTACAGTTGGCTAGATGAGTTCAACTCCAAGAAGGGGTAAGAGATAGAGGGAGTTCTAGCCTAAATAGCAGTCTCAAAGACAATCGGGGTGGCAATCACAATGGTAAACCTTACCTCAGAGGTCAGTTTAGGCCTCGACCATCTCAACAGGCCTCGAGTGCTCTAGTGTTGACAGCTAGAAGTGCACCTCTGACATGTGGGAGTTGCAATAAGAGACACTAAGGGCAGTGCTTGTAGAATCAGAGAGGAGAATGCTTTGTATGTAGAGCCAAAGACCAATTTTGGTGAGAGTGTCTTCAGAAACAACTCGAGGCTACACAAGCTCTAGCTTTAGTTATAGCAGCACCTAGTAGAGGATCAAGGCAAAGGAGGTAGAAGTGACCGAGTACCAGTCAGAGGATGATATTAGAGGCTAGAGCTCCAGCATGGCAATATGCTACCCGTGCCCGAGATAAAGCTAAAGCACCAAACATCATTGCTGGTACTTTTTATTTATTTGATATGCCTATGTTAGCATTAATTGATCCTAGTTCCACACATTCTTATATTTGCACCATGCAAGCATAAGATAGGGGACTTGAGCTAGAGCCCATAGACTTAGATATTCAAGTGAGTAACCCGATTAGGTAGATTGTGATGGTGAACACAGTTTATAGACACTATCCTCTAATAATTCAAGATTAGACATTTCCAGCAGATCTGATAGAACTTCCCTTTCATGAGTTTGATGTCATACTAGGTATAGACTAGCTATTAGAACATAAGGCAGTGACTCATTATCAAAGAAAAAGGGTGAGTCTATAGACAATAGATGGACAAGATGTAATAGTTGTGGGTAAAAGAAATTCCTTATCCAATATCATCTTAGCCATTACAACTAGGGGACTTATTAGGAAAGAATGTGAAGCATTCTTAGCTCATATGGTGGATACTAGTGCCACATCATTTAACCATGATCAGATACCAATGATATTAGAATTCCTTTATGTATTCCCAGATGAACTACCATGATTACCACTCTATCGAGAGCTAGACTTTAAGATTGAGGTATATCCTACCACAAACCCAGTGTCCATTACTCTATATAAAATGGCACTAATAGAATTGAAGGAGTTAAAGGGGTAGTTGTAAGAACTATTGGATAAAGGCTTCATTAGGCCTAGTGTCTCACCTTGGGGAGCACCTATATTGTTTGCGAAAAAGAAAGATAGGTCGCTTTGATTATGTATCGATTATAGGCAATTAAATAAACTAATAGTTAAGAATAAATACTCATTACCTAGGATTGATAATCTCTTTGACTAGTTGTGAGGTGCCAATATCTTCACTAAAATAGATTTGATGTCAGGGTATCATTAGCTATGAATTAAGGAGACTAACATCCCTAAGACTGCCTTTAGGACTCGATATAGGCATTATGAGTTCCTAGTAATGCCATTTGGGCTCACTAATGCCACGACAACCTTTTATGTATCTAATGAATCAGATGTTCAATTCTTATTTAGATTAGTTCATCATTATGTTCATAAATGACATTTTGGTATATTCCATGACTCAAGAAGAAAATAAGTAGCACCTCAAAATTTTGTTGTAGACATTGAGAGAGAGAAATTTATATG
>CANXYI011354004.1:0-12366 GCA_948208565.1 Hura crepitans | reverse complement strand
GAAGCATCAATAATATTATTTTGGTGGAGGCCAAGGGCTAGGTTTTGTTTGGGGATTAGGGGCTAAGACTAGATTCAACAGAAATGAAAATGGGTTAGCCAGCCTCAAGCAAAGCAACTCCCACCGTTATTCCTTCGTAGGTTGGGCCTGGCCTTTAGAAGACTTAGGCGCTCACTTTATTTTATATATATATATATATATATATTTTATTTTTGAGGCTTTTCCCACTTTTATTTTGATTTGTTCAATCACATATTTTCTTTTTATGGTGGAAAGAACAAGAAAATCAAGCTAAACTCCAAAAAAATTAGCTTGATGACAAGCCGAACTACTTGTTGGCCTTTTTCCAATTGATGACAGCTGATTAAATCAATTGCTATTAACATTGGGGGAATCAATAATTCCAACCCACAAATTAAAAAGAAAAAAAACTTTTTTAAAAAAAAAGGAAATTGGGAAACTCAGAAGAAATAGGGCTTTCAAAATTAAGAAAGTTGATAAATAATTGATATCCTCTTACAAGTTTGACAATAATGAAAGATAAAACAAGCGTGCAACATGGAATTGATACAATCCCCCATAGTGACTCCACTCATCGTAGAAATTCATTATTTAACTTAGTTTCGAGGAATTAGATCAATAATATATGTGCGTGGTAATTATTTTACAAATATAAAATTTGAATGTGAAAATATTTTTCTATGTAGTAGTTGGATCATGGACATGAATCTATATTAATATATTTTTTTTCCTTAAGGTCAAAGGTCATAGGATACCTTAGTCTCGGGTGATAACTTACCATTCTTTATTTGGTGAAACTAATAGGTTATTTAAGCTTTGGTTTAAACTAACAAATTTGACGACTTTTGATAGTTAACATGTGAGTAAATATTATCTCAATAGTACTTCACTTAACTATTAATAAAGCATTTGAAAAACGTCAAGAGGAATTTCAACAATCACAACGGATAATGACATTTCCCCTACCATAATATTTTGAAACCCCACCAAACAAATAAATTTAAGTTAATCAAAAAGAGAGTCAACTTCACTATAGTACCTAAAGATATAATAACTCATAATTATATGTTTAGAAATATATACAATATGGTTGATAATTAATGATCATCATCATCATCTCTTGCTCAAGTAGAGATGTGCTATAAAAGCTAAAAAAAGAAAAAGAAAAGAAACGAAGAAAAAAAAGCGAAAGGGTATGTAAAAGAAAGAGGGAGACAATAAAGCAAGCCCATTATAATAAATTAATAAGTATATACCCAAAAAGGGTAGGCAAAGCATGCATATATGGCCATGGTAAAGCTAGCATGACCACAATGATTCAGCTCCGCTGTTGGCCGCCTGATCAATCACCATGTCCATGGCGGTTGGATTGGAAGAAGGACCATATTGGCGCATTCTCATGTGGACGACCTCTGCTTGTGCAATGGCCAATTGGGTTTGCAAAGAATCAATTTGTTGCTGCAAAGATGAGATCGCACCAACACACCCATAAACAGGGTCACGTACCCTTGCATTTGCTTCATACACCATCGAACTCACTGCATCACTCCTTTGATGCTCCGGTAAATCCTGCATATTTTATATAATATATATGTATATATATATATATATATATATATATTAATCGGTATGTATCTTTATTAGTGAAGGCAATTAATAAATTATTGTAATAAAAAAAGCAAGCAATTCGTATTTGCAAATTAAAATTAAAATTTATTTATTTATTTTGCCTGAATGTGAATATAAAGCTAGTCAAGCAAAAAACAAATTAAAATAACGTAATTTTTTTCGTTCCTTATTATTTATATATATTTATCAACTTAATACATTATTTTGCCCATATTTAATTATATATTATAAGTTTAAAAGATATATGCTACAAAATAAATGCTGATTGATATATATGTTTATAAAGTACACGAGTAAAACACGTTAATAATCATATTTTAATTAAAAATTTCAATATTTGAAGATGTGTTTTTAATCGAGGACAAAGTAATAGTTAACACATTTTATTCAACTTTCACAGCATATATACGTTAATTTTATAATTGAAAATTCTCAAAAAAAAATCAGTAAGCACAAATTCAAGAGTCTTTTAATGATGCATTAAAGCTATATTTATGTATTCAATATCTGAACTTTTAACAGTTCAAATTAAGTTACTTTTTTTTTTTTTGATAAAAGTTAAGGCTTCCATCGTTAATTTTGTCAAAATTAGGCCTTCATACAATTTTATGCCATCAACTTTAATTTTGTGTAGTAAGAAACCGTTTACTCTAACTGAAAAATGACTTAATTTTGACAAAATAAAAGCAAAGAAATTTATTAGAGAAAACATGCATAATTTAGTGATCATGGTTTGTAATATTCCAAAAAATTTCTTTATAAAGTATATACATATGCTTGCCTTAATATACACTTAACTATTCGAGTAAGTGAGAATGGTTTTCATTTAGAGCCAATTTCTGTTCACACACTATCCAATGTCAAAAAGAAGTCAATTAAGTAATAAGCAGGCAAAGAATATTCCTTACGTAAAAGATTTAAAGTCTTTATATGATCTAACTTTTTACTGTGGTAGCACTTTGTATAGAACTTGACCGAATAGAATTCTCAAATTCCATTTGGATAATACAATCCTAGAATTCTATCATGGTTGCCCAAAGAAGCACTTGAGAATAGGATTTTTTTTTTCTTAAGGGTAAAATCCCATGTAAGGGATTTAAAAGATGTGGGAAAAAAAATCAGTTACCACATTAATCATAACATTGACATTTGGTTTAATTTATTAATTATGCAATGAACCTTGCAATTATTTATCAAATGAAGTGAATCTCAAGCAAGGGTTTTCAAAGTTTTTGGTCCAATAATTCTGCTCTAAAACAATATGCAGATAATTATCTCCTGGTCTGGCATGCTTAAATGGAATTTTTATTTTCTTGACATGCTTGCTTTCATGCAATAATGATAACCTAAATCTAATCAATTAATTGGCCAATCATCTTGTCTTTAGTTTCCTTTTTGATTTTTTTTTTTTTGGTATAAACCTTTATGATTTTTTTTAATTGCTTATTATATACAAGTATTTTCGGTGCATGTATATTTATATATATATAATTACTTTATTATCCCTTGTTGATAAAGATTTATCATTTTTTTTTCATTTTTAGATTAAATATTGTGTGGGCATGATGTCATCGCATAGTATTATAAAATGACCTCAAAGAAGGGTGGGAAAAAAATAAGAAAAGAAAAGCATAATAAAGTATAAAACTTTATTTGCTTAGAGGGAATCTACATATCTCTTTTGGACTTATCTGTGAGAAATCTCTTTGGACGTAACTTCATGTCCTTAAAGAACAAAGCAATAAAGATGATTCACAATCAATATTTCTTTTCGAAAATTTATCATATGAAAATAAGAGATTTCTAATTTCTAAGGCTTAATATTCTAAAAGCTATTAGTGGGTCATAAAGTAAGAGAGTTTGGCTCTTCGCTTTAATCCTATCCCTCACCCCTCTCTCCTTTTATCCTCTTCGTTTCACATATGCAACCAACAAGTAAAGCTATCTACATATTTATTTCATGATTCTTTATTCTCTTTAGTGTGTACTGAATTGAGGAATAAAAAAAAAAGGGTAAAACAATTACTTTCGAATAGAATATAGAATTAGAACCCTACTTTTATAAGTGCAGTGGGGTCTCTGTACACTAACTGAAACTAACCACTACAACCGAAAATAAAAGTGAAAACATGAGAGAGATGACTTTTTCTACTCATCCAAAGCTTTTTTTTTTTTCTCTCTCTCTTTAAGAAAAGAGATATATATTTTCTTTGGCCAGCGGCTCTTCCACATTTTATCTAAAATAAATACAAATAATTTGTGTATTGATAAATCATACAGCATAAGAGATAAAAAAGTATGACATCTTAATCTTTATCTGTAACATCACTATTCTGCAGACTCATTATGAAAATTGCCTCAATAATTTCAATGGTTGTTTTATTATCATCATACTTCATATGGCTCCAACGGTAGTTAAAATTTCAAACTTGATTTTTCTTTTTAAAAAAAATATTGTATATATATTATTAAGTTAAAAGTTCTAAATAGACAAATGATTTATTAGTAGTAGTTTCAAAAGAACAATTATTAGCAGTCGGGTGCACTACCTTCTTTTATACCTCTTTAAACTTGTATATGCATATCCTAGTCGTAGAAACTAACCGTCAACGTTTTAATTTAAGATAGATTGGTTGGTTTCTCATGGGAATTCCTGAGTTATTTTTAAACTGAGCTATTGAATAATTCTTTGATTATTGATGTTTTATTGGTAAATATATATACTACATGGGTGTTTGCAGTGAACCCATAAGGGAAGAGTTCGTGAACCATTCATTATTTTAGAAAATAAATATAATTAACTATCATGTATACAAAATAGATGTTACATATGCTGAAGTGTTATCAGATTAATTTATTTATAAGTTTAGCACATAACCAAGAAAGTCTACCCTTTTATTTGTCTTTCAAATGCTTTTAGTATCTTGCATTCGCTTTTCAATCTTCAAACAAGTATAGTGCTAATCAACTTGTATATGTTTTTGCATATTCCTCCACGAAAATATTAGTGAAATAGATAGAACATCGAATTTAGTATATTAGCCTAAGTATGCATTTATATATATATATATATATATAAAATTGATATGTGAAACTCTTTTTAAAATTTTATTTATCCTATTCTGCACTTTTTTTTTTAAAAAAAAAAGCATCATAGACACTTAATAAATTAATTAAGGATTAAAAAAAATAAGTAGCCGCTTGCAAGAAAAGTTGGAAAGAAGGATAGCATCACTATTAAATCGTATATAGAGAAAGAAGGGAGATAAACCTGTAACATTTTGTTAACGTTGCTGGCTCCAAAAACCTTGTGGACACTAGCAAACTTCTGAGGCTCATCGGCCGGAAAATACGGAGCAAAAACACAATTATGAGCACATCTCCGCCGGAGCAGTTTGCAGGCCGCGCACGGGGAAAGTGCACCTTGTTTTCTGCTGCTTTCCTTCATATTCTTCTTCTTCTTCAAGATTATATAACAAACCGTACTTTTAAAATCTGTCCACTACAAATAGCAACATATAGAGTGTTACTATTACTCGTTATATTTCGACACAAAAGGAAGGAAAAAAAAAGGGAATATTAAAAGAAGTGAAAAGAAAGAAAATTACAAGTCAAGAAGAGAGAAACGAGAGAGGGAGGGGGGGGGCTCGAAGAGAGTGTTGAGATGTGGTTATATAGAGATTTTTAGTGACAGCAAATCTTGAAAGGGTCCCATTAAAGAAAGAGCCATTAGATTTTGTTGGACAAAACATCCTTATTGATTAGATCCTTAGGTCCTCTTCAGTGGATATTTCTTCTGCTTTTTTTTTTTCTAAAAAAAAAAATTTACTTTTTAAACCATAAAATAATTGTTCTGACAAATTATGGTAATGTGATTTCTAATAGTTACTTTCACATACAGAAAATTCTAGACGTCAGACGTATCTGTTTCAAATCTTTTTTATTCAAGAAAAAGGAAAATAGAATCCCCTTGTTATTTATTGCTATAAAAGTTAAAAACTCATTTTGTTTTTCTTTTCTTGTTTAATTGCCAAAAAAAACTCTCAAACGAATAATTTCTATATCTTATTTGCACTTAATATAAATAAACATTGGAATCATATTAAAAAAAAAATTGTAGGAAACCCTAATAAGTATCTTGATGCACATGTCAAGTTTGACCTCTAAAAAATTCTCTATATGAAGAATTTAGTTGAATGTTAATCATATTATTTCTGAAACAAATCGTTTTAGAGTCCAGGATTGATATTCTTTTAACATTGTTTCGAATAAGGTAACAGCCTTATAAAAATTCAAATGAGACAATTATTAAGAAAAATCACATAAATATTGCATTTTTAAATGCTAAGCCAAAAATATAAAATTTTCTATTTGGGAAATTAATTTTTTTCCATTCTAGGCTAAATCCAATTAGGAATGTAATATTATGCTAAGAAAGATTTATTCCATGTTAAGAAAATGGATTTATGCCTAACTTACTCCAAAAACTAGCTCAAAGGGAGAGCACTGCACATGCCATTATAAGGAGCACAACCATCTTTTAATTAACCGATGTGGGATATTCAACACACCCCCTCATGCTCAGGGCCGAACATAGCGGGAAGCCTGGAGCGTGAGTATATGCAGACACCTGCGGGTGGCCCCAACATCGCAACCGGTGGCTCTGATACCATGTTAAGAAAATGGACTTGTGCTTAACTCACCCCAAAAGCTAGCTTAAAGGGAGAGGACTGCACATGTTAAGAAAATGGACTCGTGCCTAACTCACCCCAAAATCTAGCTCAAAGTGAGAGGATTGTACATACCATTGTAAGGAGCACAACCATCTCATAATTAACCGATGTGGGATATTCAACACACCCCTCTCACGCCCAGGGCCGAACATAGCGGGAAGCCTGGAGCGTGAGTATATGCAGACACCTGCGGGTGGCCCCAACATCTCAACCGGTGGCTCTGATACCATGTAATAAAACACAAGAGAGAATAATTAATTTTCTGCATTTAGAATGAAGAATTTACAGGTATATATATACAAGTGTGAAATCCTAACTTAGGAAATAAAATCAAATAAAACTTCCTAATCTATATAAGGAAAACTAGCTAATTATGCATATATACAGCTGTATTCTTTAACACTACATAAGAATTTAATTTAATAGAAATTCAATTTATACAAAGTATTTAGAGATATAAGAATGTCAAAGTGTTCAAATTTGACTTTAAGTGTTCAATTTGATTATATTCTGAATGTTTTGCTTAATTGTTGATGTGGTGCTTTCAATTGGAAAAAGTGCGTCAATTTTGTTTGGAAATTCTTATGCTTTGGCTTCTTCATAAAGATATCTTAAATTTTGCTATTCTGTCAGAATTACTGTTCTGCCCAAAGTGAATTAATTATGTGATAATAGCCATGTTTTATAATCTGGCATCAGTTTACTTATTTGAAAGCAAAAGTAACATGCATGGTAAATTTGTAGCTGAATTTATATGAGTACTTTTTTATCTCTTTGAAATAGGTATAATGGTTTAGCTATGTTAGCTCAACCTTTTTTCTTCTTCTCAGTGTTAATTCTTTTTTCAAAATTTGCAGATGTGCTGTTCCTACCAATATCTGGTCTGATTGGCACAAACATGAAAACAAGAGTGGATAAGAGTATATGTTCGTGGTGGAATGGCCCTTGTCTTTTTGAAGTTCTTGATGGCATTGAAGTTCCTCTTCGAGATCCTAAGGGTCCTTTTAGGTGACATTCTTTCTCTTTCTTTTTTCTCTCTACTGATATGTCCTTTCCACACCCCCCTTTCCCCTTTTTATCATGTGTATTAGGCTCCTTCATTTTCAGTAGAATCAGTGACAGTGCTAATAAAATGCTTTGATGCTTATCCGTATCTTTGTCCTGATTGTGCCTTGTTCATATCTTAATTGTTGTAGTATTCTGCTTTGGTTTTTTGTTATCTTATCAACAGTCATGCTCTTTAATTAATAGCTGAATATTCCTTCTATATGCACTTAAAGAGCTTCGAGATATATCTGTGCGCTCTTGATTGAATTGAACTAAAGAGTGGCCATAACTTAAATGGAATAATAGAGATTATAGTTGTAGTTTTATTCTGTGTTCCTGTTAGTTATTCCAAGGGCTTTTGAGGCTATTGATTATTTGTCCTTGTTCTTTAACATAAGTGCACTCAAGTTTTTAAATTGATAATCCAGACGGGATCCGACCAATGTTCAGTTAAAAGTATTTTGTTCCGAGAAGTTGAAGTAATGATGTTATGCATCTAATAAAGGTGCTGATCTACTAATGCTTGTGAAGTTTTGAGCGCTGTAATTGTTATTGCCATGTCAGCATAGAGCTCTTTTTACATTGAATTTTGAATATTTATTTGTATTATTGAATTTGATTTTTAGCCGTTAACTGACATGGGTCCATGTATTTTTCCCTTGATCCTTGATCTCTTGTCTGTCTGAATTTTTGTACTTGTAGGATGCCAATAATTGACAAATTTAAAGACATGGGAACTGTTGTCATGGGAAAAGTAGAATCTGGTAGTGTGACTGAGGGTGATACCTTGTTGGTCATGCCAAATAAGGTTCTTCCAATGTGCCTTCATCTTTGCATCCCTCTTCTGTTCAGTTATTTTTATTTTATGACTGTTGCTATGCTGCCTGTGGATCACATATATCCATCCTCCTGCAGACTCCGGTGAAAGTTGTTGCTGTATATTGCGATGAAAATAAGGTTAGACGTGCAGGCCCTGGAGAAAATCTGCGTGTTAGATTATCTGGAATAGATGATGAAGATATATTGGCAGGTTTTGTTTTGTCTAGTGTTGGTAAGTTTTTCTGCAAGTTCATGCCTGATGAAGGTGCAATTATGTTATAAGAAGAGTCAGTTTATTTGTTAGCAATGTTATTTGCACAACATTAAATACTCTGTTTGGTTCTTGCTCCTAATTTTGATATGATTTACTTTCAGCTATGTGTTCGTATTTTTTTTTGTTGTTCATTGTTTTCCAAATTTTATGCTGCAGCAAGGCCAATATCTCCAGCTACAGAATTTGTAGCTCAGTTGCAGATTCTTGAGCTGCTTGAAAATGTATGTCCTGTTCCATCTTCCCCTTTCCTGTTTCCTTTTAAGCAGATAAATTTTATGTTGCATTCTTTTGTAGATAAAACCTTGATGATAATTTGAATGACTAAAGCACAGAAAATTCCTGCTGGTGTAGGCTATATTTACAGCTGGCTATAAGGCTGTTTTGCACATTCATTCTGTAGTTGAGGAATGTGAGATTGTTGAGCTGCTACAGCAAATTGATCCAAAGACTAAGAAGCCTATGAAAAAGAGAGTCCTCTTTGTGAAGAATGACGCCGTTGTTGTGTGCCGCATTCAGGTGTTCATCTTGCTCGATGGAATTTTCTATCATAGAAGCTTGCGTAATACTTTAGGCGATAAGATTAACTACACTAGAATACACCTTTAAACATTAATAGTACATTCATGATTCCAGTTTGTACAAACATTCATGCAATTAAATGTTTTTAAATGCACTTTTTGATAATTAATGGTGCGTTTGTCAGGTAAATAACTTAATATGCATTGAGAAGTTCTCAGATTTTCCACAACTTGGCCGGTTTACTCTTCGTACTGAGGGTAGGTGAACAAATATTGTTATGATGTTAATGCATGATTCCTTCATTTTCTTTGGGTTGCATTTTTTTTTGGTTCTCCTCTGAATTGTCTTGTTGGTCCTGGCAGGGAAAACAGTTGCAGTGGGGAAGGTGACCGAACTTCCTTCTACAGGATCTAGTTTTTAAACAATTTTGTTGTGAAAGGTAATTGTCTTTCCATTAAATTTTTCCCTTTAATTTCTCTTCTGCTTTTGTTAAGCTTTTGGCTTTCATTTTACACCTGCTAGATAGATAGATGCTGAATGTTTTAGTACTTCAATTTGGCATTATTTTCTGGTGCCTGTTTCAAATATCCAACTGAAGTCAGTCATTGTTTAATGTCTATAAGATCTAACTGCTTTCATAGGATTTGGTAGAGATTGGAATTCATTCACTTGACATTAAAGGATAAAAAGCTTGGTCGAACGGAATCAGCCTTTTGTCTCAGAAACAAATAGTATGGGAGAGCTGTGGATTTGTGCATCTCCTTTTTTTCCCTCTTTCGAAACCCCCTTTTAAAGAAGAAAACTAACACTTATTTTGGGCGCCACTGTAATATTTTACTGTGTTGTGTTGTCAAAGTCTTGTATAGAAAAACAGAGGTAAAAAATTATTTGAACGTTTTAACAATTTTAGGTTCCAACTCATTTTTTTTCTTTGTATCTTACCTTAGTAGTCAATTTTTCAAATGATTGAGTTTATTTTGAATTACATCATTACTACAGATCAATTGAACTAGAAACTCACAAACATATAAAACTGAAACTCCGAGCCTTAGCAGCCATTTATAATTGTATCACTTGATATGCTATCTTAAATTTTCAAGTTTGTACAACT
Organism: Hura crepitans; assembly: GCA_948208565.1. Lineage (NCBI taxonomy): Eukaryota > Viridiplantae > Streptophyta > Magnoliopsida > Malpighiales > Euphorbiaceae > Hura > Hura crepitans. The sequence goes on along the minus strand of CANXYI011354004.1, from coordinate 2,213 downwards.
TCTATTCTCCTCACTGGAAAAAGTTGAAAAGAAAAGCCTAATTAATAAAGAAATGGCAATCTTTACCTCCTTTTCAATTTCAGCTTTTTTCGAAAAATAATGATATTACTCGTATAATTTGTGTTGTGTCATTAGCAAGAGTATTCTCTACTGTTAAATATGATAATTCATAATAATTCTATTTTAAATGTGAATAAAATTGTTTAAACTGATACTAATATGAGAGAATCAGTTAAAAATGAAAGCATGTTCAAAGTTGTATTTAAGCATTTAGGGTATTTCTGTATCATTTGGTAAAATTGATACCAAAGCAAAAATTTCAGCATGGATTGACAACCACAAATAATTGGCTGAAATTTGAAATTAGACTTGGGAGTTTGGATTGTTTGGTTATTTGCCCTTGTTTTCTGCTGATGTTGAAAAGTAATGTTGCAAGTTTTGTGCCATTGCTCAATACCTGGTGCATAGGTTAAACATCTAGTTAACTAAATTATGTGATTATTAATTACAAACATTTTAACCACAAATACCTGGTGCATATCTAACTCGGGATATTTGCCCTATTGCATGCTCTAATGTTTACAAATAATGGTTATTTTGTTTCTTTTTAATCTATATAGGACTATCATGAAATTTGATTTGTTTGATAAAGATAAACATTTATGTTACTAGTTAATTCACCGGTTGTAATTATTTGGCATTGACCCTCTGCATCATACCTTGTATTTGTTCAGTCAGAATATTTATGTCGAGGTTGGTGATATGCTGTTTTCTATTATTGAAGTGTTCAAGCGACCTGCTTTGAAGCAGAGCATTCTTCTAAAACATGATGTACGAGTTTATTGATAGATTATTATCTGTTAATTTTTTGTATGTTTGGTATGGAAGGTATTTTTGCAAGAAATTTTGGTTGTGGATTTTTCCTAAATTAACCTCTTTCAAAATCGTTGGAGTACTTGTGCAGTGCGTGGGCACAAAGGCTACATGCATCATGGACCATTGAATTAGACACTGACACTTGATCTAATGGTCCACGCACTGTGCATTGAATTGCAACCTAAATTGTTGACTGCCACAACGTTGGAAGAAGGAATGATAATAGTATTGATTTATGTATTTTTGACATGTAGGCTGGGACAAAAGAATGGCTTTTTTGTGTAGTTGGAGTGCTAGCATGCCCACAACTCAAATCATATACTTTGGTTTCAGATATAGATACGTTTTTGGAATGAAGCTCATGTAGTTGATATATGGAGATATTATTTTGTTATTGCTGGTACCCGTATATACACTTTTGAAGGCGGAATTTCATGAGTACTGATGCTTAAGCTCTTTCGAATGTATACTTCTGATTCACCAATTGCATTGGTAATACAGCTATTCATGTATGAAGGTTTCCTCGGTATAGTTATGCTTCATAATTCGTTTCTTCACCACAAACCCCACACCCCCCAACCCCCGACCAACTTTCTCTCTCCCTCACCCTCGCTCTCTCTCTTTATAATACGTTGTTTGGCCCTTCACTTTTCAAGAATAGCATGGTATTGGAACTTGGCGAAGGCTGAGCTTGACGCATGAACGCATGAATTATAATTTTTAGTTATAAATATAGCATACAAGTTACATATTTGTAAAGTATGTTAATTATCATATTTTAGTTGAAATTTTCAACCGTTAAAGATGAATAGTAACTTAAAGTTAGGTGCAAAACGAAACTCTACAAAATGTATGAAGTTGGAATATTAGATACCTTGTCTTGCAAAAAGTAGTGCTGCTACAATTAGTCCATAATGTGTATTTCTATGTCAAATGGAATATTGGAATTGAGATACATCCCTATTATTACCACGTCTGCGTGGCTGATCATCATCGTAGGCCATCTATTGACCATAACCTTATTTTAGAGTGTAAGGAGTTGGATAGAGGCTGTTAATAATAGATGAGCGAGATGATTTACTTTTACCTGTGTTGGAATTGCAAGGAATTTCTTCTTTGCTAGCTAGTTGTCTACAAGTATTTATACATTTTGATGCAAAACGTTATCAGCAGTTTTGACCAATGTGTAGCGTTCATGGAATGAAAGAATGGATGGAGGAAACACAACTCATTGCAGGGAAAACGAAATAGGGTGGAACCTGGTAACCAAGTATCCACAATTATGAATTTCTTCATTTGGAGCTGTAGGGTTTGGGTAATTCTCGTGTATTATAGAG
>CANXYI011353980.1:0-10684 GCA_948208565.1 Hura crepitans | reverse complement strand
TAAACTTAAGTATATTCTTGTAATGGTAATGAGAATTAATAGATTTAATGATGGAAAAAGAATTGATGTTACATGATGTAATGGCCGATGACCTAAATCATCAATACACAAGAATAAGTAATGATGTAAATGAATAATGTATGTTAAGTAACTTAATAAATGGGATAAGAACAAATATACTTAAAGGAGATTACACAACATAATGAGTAGATGATAAAGAGATGATTGAACTAATAAGAGGACATGAAAAGTGGTAACAAGTGATTATAAATTTAAATAATGAGAATGCATATAAAGATTCTAAGTTAAAAGAAGACATTCAATCTTTTAAAAATTCTTGATGATTATAACTATAAATGAATGAGTGACTAATGAGATATGACTAATTGAGATTATGAGAGAGATAATGTGTAAAACCCAAATGAGAGGTCACATAATAACTCATAGGAATAAGAAATTAGATCATGAAAGACATTGAGATGTAAATATTAAGGATGAAGATATGACAACCTATTTTGACAGAAGTTGGAATAAATCATGAAATAAAAATGGATAGAATCGATGATAATAATGATAAATCATGAACAATAAAGAGATATAAAAAAATATGGCCCATATTAGTCAGACACTTACTAGATAGGTTAATCAATCAACTAGGGAGATAATAGCTACTTGGACACTTTGGTGTCATGAGAGGTCAATCTATGAGGATGACCATGAGATGATATAGATGTTTTATGATATTGTATGCGTGCAACCACCTTAAGGTCTATGATGGGCCACTACACAATTTATGAGATTTGATTGTAGGTGCAGCTACCCTAAGGTCTATAAAGGGCTATTGCACACTTTGATCTTTAATGACTAGAGTGCAACCATCGAGGTTTAAAATGCAAGCCCCTACATAGCTTATAAGAGAGAGTGCAGCCATTGAGGTTCAGGTTGTGAACCCCTAGACACTTATGATGATTCGGATGAGCCATGATATGATGGAGTACAATCGTCGAGGTTTAAAATGCAAGCCTCACACACACTGTGATCTAGTTATCCAGTGTTAAAAGAGGTGTCTCTTAAATATGGCCCTAAACACTATTACTAATATGATGAAATAAACTTTATAATGATATAATATAATATAACTAAGACAGACTGATAAAGCTAACTTTTAATTGAAGAGAGTAATATAAATAAACTTTCTAATGAATAATAAGAGCCTATAAATAAATTTTAATAGGTTAATTATAACATAATGTAAGCATATAAAAAGAACTCCAAGAACTCTAGATAATGATGGAGATATTAAATAAATAATAATTAAAATATAAGTTTAGAATAAAATTAACCTATTTGATACTATAATTACATTATGAGGATAAAACCTACCATTACCTAATATAAAGGGCTATAAAAGCCATAGAACTCTAAAGATAATTGAATGATAAAATTCTATAAAATAACAATTTAAACTATGTGTGTGTAATGCATGTTTCTCTAAATTCACCACTGAGTGTATACTCAGCATATTAGTTTCTCCGTTGTATAGTATTAAGTATTAATTAGCAGTATTACTTTAACTGGTAATATAGCAGAGGGTTTCTCAGGGAGGATATATTTTTGGTACTCTTATGTGTAAGGACAGAGTAATGGCACTCATGCATAGGAAAGGCATAGCCTTAAGTGTGAATATATATGATCTGACATGTTGTAATATTATGACTAATTTCTATGGTAAATTAGATGATTAAATGTATGGTCCCTATGTGATTATCTATTTATGAAGATATATTATGCAGTTTTATACTATGTGTTAGTCCATTTGAGATGTTGTTATCTTTATGATAATAATTAGATAAAGGACTGAGAATAGTTGAATTATCAAATGGAATTGGGTGTTCTAATAATACATAAGACTATTATAAAAGTACTTTCTAGCAGGTTTTGCATTTTGGCTTTTCACTCGGGTAGCAACCATGCTACCAAAATTTAGTTAAGTTGAAAATATCATTTTAAAATATGATTTCATAAAGTGTTATACAAAAAGCAAGGAAAGTAGTGTAAGGATAGGTGACCTTCGAGAAGTGGCATCTCTCATTCACTTCAGCAATGAAATTAGTAGGAGGTGTTACAGAAATGGCAAGCTCAGTCCTTGATTTATGGGCCCATATGACATCATTTAGGATGTGGGACTAGTAGCTTATAGACTAGCCTTAGCCCCTGAATTAGAGAAGGTTCACAATGTGTTTCATGTATTTATGTTGATGAGGTCTCAATCAGATCCTTCTCTTGTGATATCAGTTAAATCAATTGAGTTAAAGTGAAATTTGACATACGAAGAAGAATAGATTCGAATTTTGCCTAGAGAGAAAAAGGAATTGAGGAATAAATAAATTCACTTAGTTAAAGTGTAATGCAAGGATCATAATATGAAAAAAGCTACATGAGAAAGAAAAGATAACATGAGATATCGAAACCCTCAATTATTCTATTTAGGTAACTTCAAAGACAAAATTACTTAAGAGGGCAAAGATTGTAATGCCCCAAAAAATCAATATATATTTTGAAAATATATTTTTAGGGAAAAATAATTTAGAATGAAAATTTTCCCCATAAATATAAGTGATAAAAAGGGACTAAAAATAAAATAATGGCTAAAGAAAGAGACTTATGTGGGAATTTTTTCCTTAATCAAATATGGGCTATTGGATGGATTGATAAGGATTAATCATAGCCATCTACCATTACTATTATATAAAGAGGAAAGTTGACAATAGGAAAGAAAATTAAAGAGCATAACTTTCTTGCTTTGTCTTTTAACTTATATTGTCTTCAAGGAAAAAAAAATTTTACCTTTTCACAAGGTAATAGATCAATTTCATTTTTAGTTCTATTTTCATCTTTATAATTTTGATTATTGTGCATTTTCTTTTGGGTATTTTCATCTTTGTCAGCTACCATAGCTTATTTTAGAAGAGAGGGAAGAAGATATGAGAAGAGCTAAAGGGAAAGGCATCCTAGAATGTTGAATTTCATTTTTTACTATTGCTCCATTGATTTTCAAATACGTATATGAACCAAACCTTCCATTTATCTAGTGAATTATGTGAAATTGTGTGAATTTTGAATTAAGTTCATATATTCCCATTTAGATGATTTTTTTAATGAATTTAATGTGTTTAAATGATGAACTAATGCCTTGATTACTTGTTTGATGATAGAAAAATTAGTAAAATATGATTGTAGCCATTTATAAGTTTGAATTGGCATGGATAGGGATGGTTTTAGACAAAAATAATGATGTTTTCAAAAGAAAATTTGCTCAAGAAATTGATAGCTCGAAGGGCTCATGGCCATGACTCCCTCGAAGAATACAAATAGTAGCTAGCTAAAAGAAGGCCTCACGGCCGTAAACCTTAAGGGCATATGGCTATGAGCCTTAAGGGCATATGGCCTTGACCCTTCTCTAAAGCCTATGTACTAAGTTTAAAATACGGAGATCGAAAGGTTTTTCAATAGCTTCTACCTTTGATTTGATTAAGCATTATTTTATTAAATTTTTGACATTTGTGTATGGAAATTATGTTGAATTATTGGTGAATTATATATGCCAATAGACTATGAATTTGGTAATTAAATTATTATAAGCTAAATTACATATATGATTAAGAATGGAAGTGCATTAAAACTAATCAAGCATGTATGATAGTTTGTAATTAAATTTGTTACACGATCAAATCTTGGGCATGGCTAATTTAGAAGCAATATATGCTTATGTAATTTATCTAAGATCTACATCTATATTTTGTCAATGAAATTATGACATACAAAGTATGCTAATATTCAAATGATATGGGACCTTACATGGATGTGAAATATGAACTAAATGTATTGAGATATGGTGATGTGACAAGTTATATAACACCCCTTACCCAGCTGAAACTCGGATCCAGAAAAGGAATGACACATGACCAATATCCAACACCTTCTTATTTGATTTAATTAAAACCCTTATAACTTAAAAGCATTTTCCAAATGTGATTAAAATGAAAACTTTTATAAACATATACCTAACAAAAATCTTTTTATTGGTTATACTCTTAGGGTTCCTCGTGTTGAAAATCCTACAGCATAATGGCTATTCAGTGACAATATCCTAAATAGTAACCTACAAGGAGAAGCACTTCTTTATCTCAAACATCACAAACTCTAATCTACCATATAATAGATCATAAAATCTCAATATATATTAACCATTCAATCTTAAATCACACATAAAGGTCATTAACTTCTATAACATATATCTTTAACACTAATAATAAGCACATCAGCATCAACTCATATCTCATAACTATATTTTAATATCATAAACTATCAAGCCATAACAATTTTCATTACCATACGTATACTACACACACACAAACATCCATGATGAGGTTACAAAGCAAATAACTTAATGACTAGGCCTAATACCTTTATATTATATGTGTAAGTGCCAACTATTAGATATATGCCCTAAAGCTCATATAATATGGTAGTACTCAAGTATTTAAACCTTGTGAATTAATAAAACAAGGTAGTTCTCTTCATAACATAGTACTTTTATATATTACTTATAATTATTTGCAATGTCTTAAACCTATTATAAAGTCCCTAGTATATCCTCATAGTGCATAGGAAATCATGAAGTGTTTATGATGTGAGATTCTTATTGCATGCAAATGTGATATACCTAAATATCCCTAGTTATAGTATTAACAAGATGGGATATTGTTAATACAAATAGATCAGTACATGTTATACTTCTTGATTGGATCAAGTAGTAGTTCTCACAAGCTATAAGAATAAAAATGGTTAGAGTTAACATGTGGATGCTTACTTAGGAAGTAAGTACATTGGAGCCCCATCATGAGATCTTCACATAGATACTTAACCTATGTGAGTAAAAATATCTCATCATATCAGTAAGGCAAGTATCCTTAGACTTGAGATCACTAACTATCTTAAATATGAAGTAACCTACTTTGATCCCAAAGCTTTTACTTTAAATAAGAAGTATATATAATGTGGTGCTTAGGTATGCCATAACATAGTTGAAGATAGGGTAGTGATTAACATAGGACTCACTATCCCAGATTATAGTGGGGAGTTTATCTAATAGTACTAATGAGTAATCTATATTCAAGAACCTCTAGCCAAAGTAAAGTGTTATGAGTGAATGAGATTCACTAAGGGCATTTTAGGAATAAAGGTTAAATTATCAGAACAATATGTCTAGTAATTAATTAGATGTACTTAGCTAAGCCATGAGTTGACAAAAGTTCATATGCAAAACTAGATGAGGTAAAAGATGGTGAAAGGATTTTGTTACACTATAACTATATATGGAAGGGCTAAGTCAAACCACTTGAATTTTAAGCTCTTGGGTATTCATAATGCATGGCTAGATGCCTCTCTTGACTTGTATATAAATGATATATCAATTAATGAATTGATATTGATTCAGCAAGATTGAATCTATAGAGTCCCAGCTGGACTGAGACTTTATTTCACTGTGTACTGCCAAGTTATTATGGAAACCATTAGGGTTGCACACATAAAAGAAGTTTGAGGAAGATTTAATAGATTGAATGTTCTAATGATATGGGATATCATTGAAAGATGAATTAAGAAGAATAAGTAAGCAAATGGGCTTAGGAGCCCATTTGCTAAAGTGTAGTCTAGAAATCAGTGTTTTTAGACTTGGGCCTTATTGGGTCCAAATTTTAGTTGTTCTTACATCTAATTTTTATTCGATTTTAAAATTCTTAAAAGGCCTTAAATTAGAGTAATTATTAATTCAAAATATGGCTTAAAAGTGCCATATATGATTAATGAAAGTGGGGCTAAAGCAAATTGCACATTAGCCCATTAAAAGGCTTATGCACATTAGACTGAGTAGGGCCTAATATGTGGGTCCATTCTAGTCTAACTTAGGGAAGATTTTAAAGGTCAAAATCTGACCTAAAAAGTATTTATTTAAAGTATAAATAATCGTTAAAGCTACAACCACCAGATAGATATTTTCTATAGCAAAAATTACTGCATAGAACAATTGAAAATACACAAATTTCTTTTTCTTCCTTCATCCACTTAAAAATCTTACTAACACCTAGATTTTCAAGTTATTCTCCTCTAGGAATCTTATGTGGATTACCTTAAAGGTGTTTCTAAAATAGGATCATGGTGGTTTGCAATAATCTAATGAGAATTGCTCACGAAAGGAATTTGTTGTCATCTTTTATGGTAAATCACAAAATGCTACTAGATTTATTCAAATATTTAAATTTTCTACTACCTATGTGTAGACAATGGGTTTCTAGGGCTTCTATGTTCAGATTGCATAATGATGATGAAAAGACAAAAACTCCTAATAAATAGGGATATTAACATCCAATTTAAAGATCTAAAAGTTTTTTTTTTTAAATTTTCCTGTAAGTCTTTGCCCAACCAAAAAAATCTTACAGTACAACTTGAAATGTGAGAAAAATAGGTATCTATGGTGGGTTGAGGGCTCGAGCCAATACCCAACACTAACACCAAGGGTGATGTAGGGGGTGAAGCCCCTGTGGTATGGATTAAAAAAAATTCGAAGTTTTGAAAAATAGCCATTTTCGCAAGGAAAACGTCCTTTTTAACTGTTAAAAATGGCCGTTTTCCCAAAAATGGCTATTACAAAAGGGAATTTTACCCCTAAAATGGCTGTTTCGGCAAAAATGGCTATTTTGGCAAAAACGGCCATTTTCAACTCTAAAATGATTATTTTCTGCCTTAGGATTTGTGTATAAATACTGAAAGTGGATTTTCCAAAATGAAGGTCTTTTCTCGATATGTGTGCACTAAAAGTTCAAAAAATGCTTTCCAAACACCATTTTCATAATTCCTGAAGGTTTTTTGCACAATTTTTCAACCTTTTCAAGATCTTTTTTAAAGGAAAACATACATGATGGGTTGACCAACCTTTCTCTTATTTCTTCTATTTTTCTTTCTTTCTCTTCTATCGATCTACTAATTAGATATGATAATTTATTATTTGTACATTATTTCTGTTGTATCTATTTGATTATTTATTTCATTTTATTTCTGTTCATTTGTGCATTTTATTTCACATACTAACATCTAAATTTTATTGTGATGCGAGTTATTTGATTTATTGGGACCTGATTATCTTTTCTTTTTGCCATTTCAATAAACACCGGTTAAATAGCCTTTTAGGATCCCTTTAATTTTATTGCTTTCTCATTACTATTATTTTTATTTTCACTCTTTATTTTCTTCTACTTATTCCTGATATCATTGTTCATATTATTTAGATTATATTTTAGGATATTTCAAATGTAATCTTATTTTTTATTTGGTTAAAATGTATTTTAGGTAATTGCCATGTAATTTATTTTTATTTTAATTATTTTCTTGTATATTCCATGAATGTTGTAATAAGTGAAAAATGATTTTTACACGTTATAAAAATAATCAAAATCATTTTATATCTAATTAATTGGTGTTTTGTTAATAAAATGGGTTTTGATTTTTCTTAATAAAAGTCATGATAATAAGATTTGTTTTCTAAACTTGACATGTGAGAACCAAAGTTCTCAAAATAATCAATCACTCAATTTCATATATGATATTTTTTTAACTTCAAGCATTTTATTTATTTCTGTAAATGTATTTTTCTTTTATGTGAATACATGATTTATTTTAATTGTAAAACCCATTTGAGAAAAAGAATAATATTATAAATTCAAATTCAATTTTCATATTAACTTGAGGTATAAATAAGAGTAGGGTTCCGAACAACTCTAGTTTTGGCCCTACAAGGTATTTCCTAACTCCAGTTAGGTGGCAACTCCTACCTTCTAGTGCCTAACTCATTCTTTCTAGGCTAATCAAATAGGAATGGCTTAGGATTCCTCTAATTTCCTTTTTATCTTTCGGGACTTAAGGAGTAAGATTTAGGTCGAGTCTTCAGCTATTTCAATTTGACTAACCCTAGAAAGGAAGGGACGTGAATAATGGTGACTCTACTAGGGACACTATGAGACCATGCTCTAAAAGTACCTCAAATTAATATAGAACTTCATATTTTGATTTTATAATATTATTATTTTTTGAAATAGCATTACATGTTAGTGCCTTAGAATAAGTTAAGCATCCCTTTTTTACCCTAATGTCATTTCGAGGCATGAACCCAATTTCACTCAAATTAGAAGATTGTTAAAGGTGGCATCAAATCCAAGCCTCATACCTATAATGTATATGAAATGGTGAACCAGTCGGTCATATGCTCATGACAAGATAAACCCATTGTGGAGGGATTATGCTTAGATGACCATAACTTGCGCAACCTAACCATGAGCCCATGTAATGACCAATAGCAACTTCCTTTAGGTACCCCGGTTAATGATACATTGTGTGCTATGTGGGTTTATATACATGAAATATGGATTGATCATCCCAAAATACTATCAAACCCATTGGGCCATTTCTAACTAAAGTGGGCTAGACCCCACATTTTGGCTTGATTAAACATATCCAACATATATAGGCCAAATATCTTGCATGTGCTATTTTAAATATGAGAGAAATAATGTTTAGCAATGTGTTGTTCATTATTCTAATCTATTAGGGCCCCCGATGTCTCGCAGCTAAGCCTTCCTAAGAAAGAGTACATGGACCTCGTGTGTGGGAAGTGATAAGGTTAGAAGATTCTTGTATATGCTTGACTGTGTATTCACTAATGTGTATCTTTCTTATTTTCATGTACATATCTATAATACTGTAAACCCATATCATTATGAAAACCTATCATTGTCACTCAAGTATAGCCATGCCAATTTGCACACATATATATATACATACATGTATAAGTAACCTTTTGTCCATACAGAGCATATAACTCCATACCATTGCCACGCATAAATGCATAAACATATGCCAAATAGATTTTCATAGGATCACTCATGCATCCATTAAGTATACATAGCCTTTTTAAACTTGCGTATAGTGTGTATCATGCATTACAACTCATTTTATATATACATGCATCATGATAGTCCATGCATAGTAATGTCATCATAGCATACATCATCCATCATAAGAGATCAAACATCATACATACACTAGGCATCCTATCATGTCATACACCTATCACACATAACCACCATCTTAATACATTTTGTATCCACCATGCATCACGCCACATAAAAATCCATCCCATACATCTTTATCCAGTGAATCATGTAGATATGCATTCCATAGCACTGTATAATTCTTATTACCATTATGCATAAGTTGTCATGCATCTTCATTTCATGCATTTTAAGTATACATCTACATGTCATTCACTGTACCAAGTAAAAGTCTTCTCATCTTTATGCTTAGAATCATATATTAGGATAGACCCTCATATTATCTATAACATGCATTTTTATCTGCACTAGTTATATAACAACAATGCATTGCATTAATTGTTTGTACAACTACTGTATATAATGCCATTTCATGTAGAAGTTGCATATACATATCTTTAGCCCTATTTACTCCTTATCCATTCATTTTACTCATATATACATCCACGCATGCAACAAGTAGGCCCTTATACATATTAAGTACATTACATGGGTTACATATCAAGTTGCATACATGCTTTACATCTTGAAGAACTTCATTACATCACCTTCATGCACTTATATCTAGGACATACTATAAAATCATCTATCATCCATATGCACCTACATTATATTGGTCAATCATGCACATATATACATACATAAATAGCGTATACATCATCATCTTTTTAGTCAAATTAGGCAGGAACATGTATCACACTTATTCATTACTTCTTATGCACAACATGCATCATGTAGTATTGTAGACATACATATTTAACACATGCATCACTAAATGTGCATTACATTATATATAATGTACAAAAGTGAAGGTTCTCCTTGTCAATTGCACATACATAGCACATACTCGAGCACATGTAGGAAATGCATCCATACATTCATGTATCATACTGCTTAGATCATGCATCATAAATGCATATGTTAGGAATCATACCTCATGTTAATTGTTTATGTGTATATCTTTTATAGATCATTCTTTTCTTGGACTCACTAACCACTACTTCCCTATCTAAAGGATCATCTCACTTTTACCCCTAACTATAACTGATGATCAAGATGCCCTTGTGTCCCGAAATGAATTAATCATTACATTGGATCACTTTAGACAAGAAATGGTATCAATTACCTCAGTGGCATTAGCTAGGAATACTCTTGAGGCTCAAAAAGGAGATTAAGATCCTTCCCTCACATGTAAAGAATTCTTTGAGGCTTTCATAGTTTTTAAGCAAGAATTATTACAAATTGTCAACCATGCCATAACTGATGCAGTACTTAATGTTCATTATCTTAAGAGCCACAAAATGAAGAAGGAATATCTGAGCAAGAAAAGTGTAACGTCCGCCGGTCAAAGTCTCATGAACAGTATTTTCGGGACCCGATTGATGATCTCCGCGGTGCGGGTCATCATTTCGAGTCCGAGGACTAGTACAGTGTTCATAAAACTTTGATGGGCCTGAAAATGGTCAAAACGAATGAAATAAAAATTTTAACAGAACCAATAATTCGTTTTAGGTTATAAA
>CANXYI011353908.1:0-15097 GCA_948208565.1 Hura crepitans | reverse complement strand
CCTCATTTAATCTCAGTACTAATGAAAATCCAAAAGAAATCTTGATGGCATGTAATATAAATTCTAAAGGGAGGATAAAATTTGAGAGAATATTAAAGATATATGAAAAAGTCTTTACATGGACCTGTGAAGACATGCCTGGGGTGGATCAAGAAGTAGTTGAACATGCCATTTACACATACCTAAAAGCAAAATCAATAAAGTAGAAGTTGAAAAGGATGAGACTAGAATGGGCATAAAAGATAAAAGAAGAAGTGCGCAAGTAGATTGAAGCCAAGTTCTTAGAAGAAGTACAATATCCAACCTAGCTAGTCAATGTAGTGCCTATCACCAAAAAGGATGCTAGTGTTATGATATACATAGATTACAGGGACCTGAACAAGGCCTACCCAAAAGATAACTTTTCCTTACTGCATATAGATGTTCTGGTTGATAGCACAACTATGTGCAAAATGTATTATTTCATTGTTAGGTGTGCCAGTTACAATCAAACTCTAAACAAGATAACAAAAAAGATAAAAAGTGCCTTTATCATAGAGTGGGGAACTTTCTACTACAAGGTAAAGCCTTTTGAGTTAAAAAATGTTAAACGTACTTACCAAAGGATGGCCACTAGGATTTCAGGTGACCTAATTCACAAAGAAGTAGAAGTGTATGTTAATGATATGATGATGAAATCCGTTATGAGAGAGGGGCATTTTATGGCATTGGAAAAGTTCTTTAAATGGATTGATGAGTACAACTTGTGTCTGAATCCAAAAAAGTATGTCTTCAGGTAACTTCAAAAAAACTCTAGGGGTATATAGTGAGTCAAAGAGGGATTAAAGTGGACCCTGATAAAGTCAAAGCTATTAAAGAAATGCCAGTTCCAAAGAAAGAAAAGGAAGTAAGGGGATTTCTAGGAAGAATACAGTATATCAGTAGATTTATAGCCAAGCTTACCACATGTGAGCCTATTTTCAAACTTCTTAGAAAGAACCAACCAATTAAGTGGAAAGATGATTGTCAAAGAGCTTTTGACATAATCAAGGAATATTTGTTAAACCCATAAGTCCTACAACTACCAAGGCATTGGAAGCCATTAATTCTCCACCTGTCGATTAAAGAAAATTCAGTAAGGGCTATAGTAATGTAAGAGAATGAATTCAGAGTTGAGTTTGTGATTTATTACCTGAGTAAGAAGTTTTTACCTTATAAATCTAACTATGTAAAAGTGGAAAGGATTTATTTAGCAATACTGTGGGCTTCAAAAAAAAATTAAGGCACTATTTCCAATCATATACAGTACAAGCAGTATCCAAGCATAACCCTCTAAGATATCTTCAAATAGCTCTATCTTTAATAGGTAGAATGAGTAAATGGCTTCTTTTACTTCAAGAGTTTAACATTTAGTATAAAACAAGAAAGACTATAATAAGGCAAGCAGTCGTAGAATTCCTAGCTAATCATTCACTAAAAGGTGAAATGCTTGAGTTTGAGTTCCCAGATAAGAACCTAAACTCAATAATGGTACATGGGTGGCAAATGTATTTTGATGGTGCAGTAAATATTAAGAGAGTAGGAGCAGGGGTAATCTGGATAACTCTTAAAGGAGAGAAGCTGCTGCTAGCTAAAAAATTGAGATATAAGGTTATGAGCAATATGGTTTGATTATAAGCCTTACATATTCAGGCTTGAGGTGTTTGGGGATTCAACTTTGGTAGTGTATTAGACCAATGATGAATAAACCATTCGTGAAGAAAGATTATTGCCTTATGCAAAACATCTAAGATCTATTAGTAGATGATTTGAGATGTACACCTTTCGCCATGTTCCTAGAGGCAAGAATTAGCTAGTAGATGCATTGGCTACCCTAGTCTCTATGTGGGATAATCTAAAAAGGGTAATCATAAAACTAGTAATTGTTTCTAGTTCAGAAAAGCCTTGCTACGAGTTAAAGTAAATAATGGAAATTGAACAAAAAGATAGTAAACCATGGTTTAATGATTCTAGAATTACTTAGAGAATGAAGAATTTCCTTAAAAAGGTATAAATAAGGATAAGAGGCTATTGAGAAAGTTGTAAATTCAATTCATCAGTGTAGGTGGGGTCTTATACAAAAGCCAATTAGATGGTCTTCAGCTTCGTTGCTTAGAAGAGAAAGAAGTAAAAAGGGTCATAGAAGAGATACATGTGAGGTTTTGTGGCACAAACATGAATGGTTTAGAGTTAGTTAAGAAGATCATGCGTCAGGGATTCTTTTAGCTTACAATGGATAATGATTATTTGTAGTACATAAAAAATTGTCATAACTACCAACAATATAAAGATTTAAGATATGTACCTATGTTAGAGCTTCATAGCTTGTCATCTCCTTAGCCATTCATTGCATGGGGGATAGACATAATCGAAGAAATACATCCGACTACCTTGAATGGGTATCATTTCATTACAGTAGCCATGAATATTTCTCAAAATGGGTCAAACCAAAATCCCTTAAGAAGTTGAGGGCAAAAGAGAGGACTAAGTTCATAGAAAAGAATTTAATCTATAGATATAAGGTCCCACACCATGTAATCTCAGACAATGATGTCAAATTTTAGGCTAAGACAAAGGCATTGTTACAAAAGTACAAGATAAAGCATCATAAATCCTCTCCTTATATACCATAAGCCAACAAAGCAGTAGAAAGCAGCAAATAAGAACATCAAGAGGATCCTATCCAAGATATTTGTAACCTATAGAGATTTAGCTAACAGACTTCCATTTTCTCCATTTTCTCTTTATGGGATATAGAACTACTATTAGAACTTCAATAGGCACCACTCCATTTTCTTTAGTATATGGGTCAGATGTGGCGCTTCTAGTAGAGATTGAACTCTAACACTTAAGGTTGGTAATAGAAGTAGAGATTCCTGAGATAATTTAGGTAAAGCAGAGATTCTAACAATTGAACTTGTTAGATAAGAAATGGGTGAAAGGGTAAAAGATTACAAGTTGAAGGAAGGAAAACTAGTTTTCAAACAAATAAGACCAAGTCTGGTCAATCTAAGAGGGAAATTCATGCCGAATTGTGAAGGACCATTCTTCCTCAAGCAATTATTGCCAAAGGGCATGACAATCCTTATAGATTGTGATAGAAATGAATTCAAGGAGCCTATGAACATAGGTAGGCTAAAAAGGTTATATGGTTTAAAAAAAGGGCCCTATGGATCGAAAACCAATAAATAATAACCTTGTTAAAAATGGGCACCCTGATAGGGTGAAATAAGAAAAAAGACATCCTATGCAACAATTAGGGGCTGAGAGAAAATAGTCAATCAAGAACCCCTATAAAGGCAGATTGACAATAGGAGTTTGAAATGTAATTAAGATTTCCTTTGATTAAACGAAAAAAATGTGTTATTGCATTAGTGTCCAATTGTGATTATCATAAAAAGCCAATATGATACAAGTATATAGGACCACTTTAATAAGCTCAATTAAGCATCTTGTGGACTAAAGACATAGAAATATTGTCATTACATCACTTTTGTATTTGAGTCCAAAAAAAAGTAATAGAAATATATATTTTTTTAGATCTTTTGTCTTTTATTGCTCCTCTCACTTTCAATCTTCAACTATTAGGTTCGGTTATCTCGAAAAGGTCCTATTAGCCAATCTTATGTGGCTCAGAAGTCTAAAAGTTACAATAGATCTTGGGAGGAATTTTAATCTTCAAGGGTAACTACCTCCATAGGTCATGGTACCTAGTAGCAAAAGTGACAGACAAATATCCCCCTCTGAATGATAATAAAAGAGAGACAATGCCTTAGTCTCTCTAAATTGCCTCGCACAGCAATGCAAAATGTAACTTTATACAAGCCAATGAGGGATACATAGCTTGCAAAATCACTCCTTCACACACATAAGAAAATCCACAGGCTCATGAAATTTATGCTTTCATCAGTAAAGGCAATCATCTAAACAACCTATTGATCCATGTCAGAAAAATAGTGCATAACAGCATAAGGCAACAAGTGTTTCAAGCTATAAGACCTAAGAAAATAAGGGGGAGAGTCATCCAACAATCAAAGATTCTCTTGTAACCAAACCTTAAAAAAATGCTGCTAGGAATGAAAACTTATAAAGGCTTTCTAAGTAAAAGCCAAGCGGGGGATAGAGTGAAAACTCACAAGGGTAGTCTATCCCTAAAAAGTTTGTTAGGAAGAAAAACCTAAACAACTTCCTGAGCAAAAGGTAAACTAGAGATGTAACACCACCTGCTTGATTTTTAGAGGAACTAGACAAGCGGTGTTACTTTCCACTAGGTCACCCATCTTGATATTACTCTAAGGGCTCATTCATTTAATACTTATAGACATGCATATTTTTCATTCAGATATTACTTAAATCTTTAGACTAACCCCAAAATATCTATGTATAGATTATAATTAACTTCATAATATCATCACATAAGGCCCTGGACCCATATAATATTAGAACATAAATATTAATACCATTTAGTGTAATTTAACTATACATCATATAAATCCATAAGCTATTTGTTGACATAAACCTTTAATCTTACAAAAACTAAACCCAGCCCTATAGGAAATTACATGAGTGCCTTCTAAAACCATAAAGAGAACATAAATATACCCTCAAAATTAGTATGCTACACTGTAACACTTTATTGAGGTTAATTAGCTACACTATCTATTACCTGTGCATCAGAACACCAATGCTCTAAGTACAATACTCAGTGGTGAATTTAATACAACAAATGCATGTCATGTAGTCACATATGGATCATACAAGTCATGCATGCATCATGTAATATACTAAAATAGTGTCATAAGAAATAATAATAATAATAATAATAATAATAATAATAACAACAATAACAACAACAATAATAATAATAATAATAATAATAATAATAACAATAATAATAATAATAATAATAATAATAATAATAATAATTTATGTATCTATCATAATAATAATTTATATATCTATCTTATTGATTTAATTATCAATTTCATTCTATAGACTTTTTTTCTTATAAAATTTCTAGTCACCATTTATTATAATTATTTTATCTTTTAGGCCCAGCTAGAAAAATGACACTTTAAAACACTAGATTACAAGGGAAATCTAGACTGTGTAGTGGCCCACATTTTAGACCTTGACAACTGCACCCACCTAGTGTAGTGGCCCATAATTGGACCTTAGTTGCTGCACCAACATAGTGCAGTGGTCTATCGTAAGACCTCAGTAGCTGCACTTACCCTACATAGTGCAGTGGCCCACAACTAGACCTCAGTTACTACACCAGCATAGTGAAGTGGTATCACATAGTGTAGTGGCTAACATCATGGCCTTGACAACTACACCCGCTATCATAATCATCAAAGCAATAGCCCTAAAGGCATAAAGTCTCTAGCAATTGCTAATCCCTAGTTGACCGATCAACCTATCTAGTGGGTGTCTAACTATTGGGCCAACTATCTATTAATTATTTTTACTCATTTACTATTTATTCATTTCATTTATTTCTATATTATTAGACATAGTTATAAGTCAAATTCATCTGCTTATTTTTACTAGATAGTTATAAGTCATTTTCTTTACTAGAGAGTTATAGGTCATTAACGTAAATGTTACTATTCATTTGGTCTTTTTTTTCTACTATTCATTTGGTCATTTCTCATTCTTCTCATGGCCTCATGCCATCATATATCACATCATTATGTTTCACATAATGTTACCTTTCTATCACCATACTTCATTATTATTTTGCCATAATTTTTCCATGCTAAATAAATCTTATAAATACTCAAATTTATATATATCATTATATGCCACATAACAAATTTTACTTTACACTTAGTAAACATTTTTCTTTACCAATTTCTTATCATACATTATATACACTAATCTTTATCCTAATACCATACATAACTATAACCATACACTATGCCATAACCATACATATATTTTCACATGCCATGTCCCATTTATGTTACACATATTATTACTATCATAATATCTTATGATTAACATCATAATACATCATGTGTGTACATCAAGCACACATGCACATGCCATAACATACATGTCATGCATATGACCATACATAAATCATGTATTTTCACATACTTTTCACATCCAAAACACATCTATATCATCTTTATAACATCTAATTTACATTATAGCATGTATATTACATCAAATCAAGCACAAAAATGCTTAAACCAAAGCTTTCATACACATGTTTATGTATGTACACATACAAACACATGTTGGCATGCATCTATTGGCTTAAATCCACATACCTAGGGTATCTTTACACCATTTTCCACCTTTTTAAGGAATTGTTTGCCTTGGTTCTTCACAATCTCTCCTTGAACCTACATTATGGAACTCTAACTTTAAAAATTCATATAAAATCATAAGAAGCTCCAAATAGAAATCTATAAACATGGAAATTCTTATAATTTCAAGGACTATATGCACCTAAAAGAACTAGGAAAGGAGCACTTACACTCAAAAATGGCACTATTTACCTCATACGTAAATCTTTTAAAAGTGAGCTTTTTAAGTGATTTTAAGGGTACAAATGAAATCTAAAGGCCATGAAGGTTCATTTCCATATGAGACTTGTGAGATTTAGTGGTGTTTTGGTGTGAATTTAAAGCAAAAATAGAGGGGAGGCACATTTGAAAATGGCATCACTTCTAGGGCTTTTCTAAAGGTTGAAGATGGCTTCCTTATATATGTAAAATGATATGCATGTGTGGGGTGCCCTTATATATTAGTGGTGAGTGTGTTAGATCATGACATGTGGTGATCTAACGGCCTATAAAAATCATATTTCAATTTAAAATTTGGGAAATTTTAAAAATTATTTTAGGCTTCTAAAAATAATTTCTTTCATTTTAAAAATACTTGGTTAAGCCCATTTATGACCTCAAAAAATTTTGAGGCCAAACTCTAATGGCATGTGGGTGAACTATTCACTCGTTATAACAAGAAATTCTGAAAAAAAATATCAAACGGCCTTAGAAAATTAAAATTCCTACACCAATGAACTCATTAGAATTTTTGACCTTTAGGGTGTGCTATTTTTTGGTATGTTCGAGCATATCCCGGGTCATTCCTAGTGTAACCCCATTTTAGGTTACTATTCACCAATTTTCTACTTGAAATGAATTATTGGTTTTGCAAAATTTTTAAATTAATCCATTTTCCTTATTTTCTATCTCGTCAAAGTTTTATGACTAGTACACACCTTCACTAGCCTTACAAAGTTATCTTGACTTCCCAAGAACACTATTCAATCCTCGATGGTACTATTCTTGAAACTTTAGTTTGCAGGCATTACAAAAGAATAGAGTGAAAACTCTTTAGGGGGTATTCTATTCTAAAAAAAAAAAGAGCTAGCCTAAAGTAGAATAAGACTCCCACGAAAGATGTCAGCTTCACTAGATTGCATTGCATCTAGACCTATAATAGTCTCAAAAAGTATTAACAAAAAAGGGTTCAAGCCTTTCATCAGTTCATTTATTATACTAAACAACTGATAGTCCCCAAAATGGCCTTTAGACATCACTATCAGATATTTGAAGAAGAATAAAAATAGGTACATATCTGTACGAATAGATGGAATGTCAGTATAGCCCTCGACATAAGCTAGTAGAGCACTCAGAGAAATTGGTTCTCTCTTTAGGACCCACAGGACAGCTAGAGAAGGAAGTATCCCAAGGGAGTCAATGACCTCATATGAGTAGTAGGGAACACAACTCAAGAAGCCACCCTTAAATTTGTAGAAAATTCTTCAAATAAGAGGCATAACTCTTGATGAAAAATCAAAAAACATGAAACTACGAGTCCCAAAAGCGAGTAGTAGCCTTTAACAAAGATAAATCAAGTTGAACCTAAAGGAGGAATTTCATGCCAGAAAAAGGGGCTAGAATGGGAATTGCCTAAATGGATAAGAGATCAAGGATTTTGTGAAGTTTTTAGAGGAATTCATCACACATTAGAACAAAAAAGAAGGAAAAACTTAAGTGGCCTAAGAATCTACACATATATTCATGGCATTGATAGGCTCTAAACCTAAAAAAAACCATTTCACAAAGCAAAATGGCTATTTTAGGGGGCAAAATGCCCTGTTTTAGCGAAAATAGTGATTTGCAACAAATGCAAAATGACTATTTCACCCTTTAGTGAAATAACCATTTTATAGTCAAAACAACCATTTTAGCAAGGCCAAAACGGTCGTTTCACCCAGTGCCTATAAAAATAATTTTTTTTACTTTTTTTTTCATTTTTATCATTTTCTATTTTGACATTACAAAAAAAGAGATCAAAAAAATGAGAAAAAGAAAAAGAGAAAAGATGCCTCCACATGGATAGCAAACTTGGGTTCACCATCAACCTATTCCGACACACGTGGTAGCACCTGATTAGATCAATGCTAAAGAGGCTGAGAGATTTTGATGCTTAGCTTTCGTCACCTTTATGGGAGCCAGTATTTTTGCACTAGCATGCTATGTGACTTAGGAGAACTATCTAGAGCTGACTAACTCCTAGCACAAGTGAGCATGAGAGATTTCTATTCTCAGCGCTATGTAACCTAACCCAAGGCAATGCTTTTAGTTCCTAAGCATGCTACAGTACCATCTAACACACCTATCAGATGAGATAGCTATCTAGTTTGAGGTCTTGGGTTTGTGCTATCAGCTTTCTATTCAATGCCTTTATGAGATTCTCAAGTTACCCACTGATGGTATTATGGAGATACTTAAGAGTTTGGATGATCAGTGGACTACCATCAGTTGTGAGGGCACCTTTTATAGAGCTAGCTGCATAAAGGCTTCTTCACATTGGGACCTACTCCACTGGTATCTATATAGAGTATCTACTCTCTCGTACTTGGGCCACAATGGCAACACCAGTTAGGTAAACTGGATCGAGCTATATGGTCTCTGGGTTATAGAGCACAACGTTTGGTTCAATCGAGTGTTATCCATTTTAGAGCATCTTTACCGAGCTATCAAATTTATTGGCAAGGAGACTATGATAGGTGGCATCATCACTGCTATCCTCACTAGTGTGGGCATTAACATAGAGTAGATGGGAGCTCCTATTGCACAACAATTTTGGATTGACTAAAAGACATGCTTTGCCATCTAGATTGTAGTACATAATCATACATGCATAGTCAGATATAGATTTTGTACACCTAAGAAGCTAGCAACATAGGATGAAATACAGATAATAGGCGCAGACCCAGCAGATGCATGATTCGACATAGATTTAGATCAGCTACTTCGTGAGGACTTGGGTTGTACTAGTCCACCACGATAATGGCATCTCAAACTGATGAGGTTAGACCATCCTTTTTAATGTATCCTCCACTTTCTGTTGAGTTTTTCTTATAAGGTATAAAGGCTCAACTCATGACACAGCTTCAGTTTATACACATGGACTTGAGCATGAGGATTGAGGATACTAGTCATGAGCTCATGGCCATGATAGAGTTAATTGAGGTAAACCTCTAGACATTGTAGACTCAGAGAC
Source organism: Hura crepitans (assembly GCA_948208565.1). Taxonomy (NCBI): domain Eukaryota; kingdom Viridiplantae; phylum Streptophyta; class Magnoliopsida; order Malpighiales; family Euphorbiaceae; genus Hura; species Hura crepitans. The sequence goes on along the minus strand of CANXYI011353908.1, from coordinate 5,548 downwards.
ACTCATTGGCTCCTTAGTGTAACCATAACACCCCTTGCCAATTCTCAAAGAAAATAGGCAAAGTGTGCTACTTCCCATGAGGTCACCCATCCTTAAATTTCCTTAAGGGCCTTTTGTTTAACTTTTACTTAGGTATCTCTATTCTATCTAGATATTTTATTTAATAGTTCTAATGATCTAAGGTAGACCTACCAAGCATATGACACTCACATGCTTGAGCTTACAGCTAAATATCAGCTTAGGTTGTGATTACAACTAGAAGCTTGTTTCACACTAACAATAGGATGACATATTCATTATATAGCTATCACACCATCCCAGTACCCACAGTAACATGCATGAGTGCCTCTATCTACTAAAACATCATATCTAATTAGACAATATCATACCTAGATAGTCATTAGCTACACTGCTGATCATCTTCATTGTATCTTTCCAATCTACCACCTATGCATCAGACAGCCAATACGTTGAGTATGCACTTAGTGGTGAATTTAACCAAACATACCATGTATCACTATCACATGCAAGCATACACAACCATTACTAACAATATCTACTTAATAATTCCAGTCTCTCTATTAAAACTTGTAGATAAGATTATTCATTAATAAAATCATATTGCCTCAATTAGTCTCTTAGCCTAAGCTTCCAAGTTTGCTTGAAGCCCATAACAACATATTTCATACTTTCTATTCTGTCAATACCTAAGTTTACATGTTTTACATAGCTTATCCATTCAATTTATCATTCTCATATTAATCTATTCAGTTTACATACCTTCTATTAGTCTTTTACTCCCTTAGAACATTACATTAAGATTACATAAGATTATTTAGTATTTCTTTACAACTCATCTTTTATTCATAACATATTTGCTCACCGATTATCTCAATTAAGGTAGTTTACATCCATGTTTTCTCATTAATATCATTAAATTCATTTAGGTTCTTTCATTAGTCTATTTATACCCATAAGGTTTAGGAAGAACTCCCAACCACTAGATAATAGGAATCATAATGTGCTGTGGCCCTCATTTTAGCCCTGGGCAGCTGCACCAACCTATTCTAAGAATTAGATAAGAGAGAAAGTTGTACAATGGTCCACATTTTAGACCTCAGTGTTTATACACACCATTCACCCAATAGCAGGGATCAATTCTGAGGAACCTCCTAATATCAAAAAGAGGATGGCAGGGATAAGCTTCATAGGACCTCCTAATATCCTAGTACAATCAACACAAGCAAGAAGTTTAGTCGATAGCAGGGATCAGTCCTGTGGGACATCCTAATATACACAAGTGGGTAGCATGGATCAACTATAGGCCTCCTAATACCTAGAGCATGTAGGCTCAAATAAATACTAAGCGGCTACACCTGCCATACACAGGCTAAAATCCATATAGACTTTGCCTCTAGTAGCTGCTAATTCCTAGTTAACCAGTCAACCTATCCAGTGTATAAACAATCATTAATCCCATATTCCCTTTTCAATTATCTTTCATAGCCGTTAGATTCATTATCTAGTTTATCCATATTAAAATATATCATTCTTAGTGGTCATCTTGATTCACTTATTAGCCAAGTTCAATTTTATATCCTTTTAGTTTCATCAAGTTGTCAAATTTTCAACTTTAATTCCATCCATGACATTAATTTCATATAATTGTCTTTTAGCTTCTTTCATAACTAATTTTGATTCTTCTCTGTTGCAAACATATACCTAATTTACCTCATTTCCATAGTCCTAATAGATTATATTCCATAGATTTTTTTACTATGTAATTCTTATATTACCTTACAATAACTTGGTTCTCAAATTTAGTAATTTACTCTCTTTATTACTATATTCACAATAATGTTTATTTTCGGTACAATCTAATAATTTGCTTAATACACTTTGTGGAATTCTTTATAAGGTTTACCCTATACATGTATTTTTAGGTCTCTGTTAATTATAATCTTTTTTTTTATGTCTTGAAGTCCACCAAATTTCTAGGTATTAGTTTTTTGAAACTTTATCCATACATTATTGTGCATTAATAATTTCTTCCCTTGTCTCTTAATTTATTCATTCAGGTTTTCAACAATTGGGTAGCTCTTTAACCCATTCTAGTTCAATTAGATTTAGCTAATCACTTTTCCAATTTACCATATATGTATTCTACTTATTCTCAAGCTAAAAAGACACAGATATTAATTTATTTCATCAGGTCATATTTTTCAGTCAGTTAGAGGTCATCAAAAATTCTTAGATAGTTATAAGTCCAATTACGTAAAAGCTACTATTCCTTTAGAATTTTTTTCTCGCTAACCTTCTAACTAATTTCACTTTCCTTTCACTTTAACCCATGATATTCTAAAATAAACTACACCATTAAGCATTTTATTCATCTTAATGGATTTTTCCATAATTTACTCTCTAAAATCTCAACTACTCCATCCAAATTAAATCCTATTATTTTGTTTTCCTCTAATATCTTTCATTCTAATTTTCATATACCATACCCTTAAATGCTCACTGTACATATCATCACTACACTATACAATGTTAACTCCCTTTTCACATAACCATACAATATCCCATCCATTTCATGACATTCACATGTTACCAATCCATTTCATGGTATCAACATGTTACACATTATACTACCATCATAACATTCCACATCATCATGCCATACATCTATGTCCACACTATGGCATACATGACATACACCTAGTCATGCATGTATCACATACTTACACATCCAATTCACATATATATCATCTTATATCCTTAGTTTACACATCCTAGCATGCATTTCACATACATACTCACATAAGCACCCATGCAAACACAACTTTCATACATGTACCCAAACTTCAATTCCACATTTTTCCTAACATAAAAGTTATGTTTTAGTTAAATTCACTTATAGTGGACTCCTAGATATGTTAAAGCCACTCCAAAACCATTGAATCCATCTTTCTCCATCTTTAATCACCATTTCGAAAACTTTGATAATAGGGTCTAACTTTGAAAATTCCTACAAAATCATACATAACCCCAAATGGAAATCTCTTTTTAGGGATCATATGTACACCTCAAATACTCCCTAAGAAAAATATGAAACCTTGAAAAGAAGCACTTATATATCAAATTGGCACTATTCATCAAATGCTCATAACTTCATTTTTGGATATCCTTTTCCACTTTTATTAGTTGGAATAACTTTAGAATAGCATGAAGGTTCAGAATCATATAAATTTTATGTGTTTTTGGCGTGGGAGGAGAAAGAAATAAATGAAAAATAGAGGCTCCCAAGGCTTGAAATGGCATCAGCCATTTGTGGGAGAAGGAAGGAGAGGACTTCTTTTCCATTCTATCCATACACACACATGTCCTTTTAGGTGTATAAGCAAAATGGGTGGACACGATCATGCAATGTGTCGATCGGATGGCCCAAATTAATCTTATTTTGCTTTAAATCTTGAAAATTCAAAATAATTTCAATAGACCTCCAAAAATCATTATTCTAGTCTTAAAAATCCATGATTAAATTCATTAAGGGCCTCACAAAATTTTAGCTCAAAACTCTCCCGAGAGCTAAGGTTACTATTCACCCTATTCCATTTTAAGTTTTAAAAATTCAAAAAATATTGTCTAGCCTTCTAAAAATATTCAATTCAGTTTTAAAAATCCTCGCTTAGTGTCATTAAGGCCCATGAAAAATTTTAGGTCAAAATTCAATAGTGGACTTTTTAACATTATTCAACCGCCAAAATAAAATATTCAGAAAAAATATCTATTAACCTTAGAAAATTAAAATTCCTTCTCCACTATACTAATTGGAATTTTTGAGGTTCAGGGTATGATTTTTTTGAGTCTATCTGGGTACTTCCCAGAGTTGCCCCTACACAACCTCATTTTATCTCCTCATACACTAGTTCTTGACCCAAAATAATTTATTCGTTATGCTAAATTTTTAAATTAATTCGTTTTACCCATTCTCAAGCCCATCAAAAGTTTCATGACCAATATGCTAGTCATTGGACTTGTATTGATGCCCCGCACTGCAGGGAACATCACTCAGGGCTTAGAAAGTACTGTTCAAAACCTTGGCTTATGGGTGTTATAGTAACTCACATGTTTCGAGGCTTTATGAATAGTGTCACTAGGTATGGGAAGTGTGCTTAGGGTATCGAGTCACTTACACATAAATTGAGGCAATGACACTAGTTATGAAACTTTTAGGGGTTTTTAATTTCATAAAAAGGCAAATTATAAAATTTTAGCAGAGCCAATAATTCATTTTGGACTATAAGCTGCCTCTCAGTGCAATAAAAATTTTATGGTTTAGGACTAAGCTGAGATGAGCCCGAATGGACCTAAAAATAGCGGACTCTGAAGCTCAAAAATTCCATTGAGTCCATTGGTGAAAGAATTTTTGGATTTCGAGGTTGTTCGCAAATTCTTATAATTTTTTAGATATGCACGTAAATTAAGGCAGCCTGAAAACTACCCTATTAATGGAATTTGGCCACAAAAATTTGTGATCATCTAGAAGGGATTAAAATATGAATTTTAAAATAAACGATGTAATTTTTTGAGGTTTATGTGAATTTTAGTGAATTTTTTAAGTTTGCCAAAAAAGTAAGACATGTCAAGGTAGCCTGAGTGGCTGTGGGACCCGCCCACACTTGGCCATGTGGCTTAAGACCCTTGCCAAGTGGCAAGGATAAGTGACAAGTGGAAATCCCACTAAATAAAAAGGGAGGATTTTTTTTCTCCTCCTTTTATTAGAATCGACGCTAGCTTTTACTTCCTCACCTATTTTTATCATTTTTTTAAGTTCTATTTAAGAATCTTTACTAACCAAAAATTATTTTGATGTGTTAGGGAGTTAGACGAAAAAGAATTACAGCAAAAGGAGTCCCCAAGAAAAAGTTAAAAATCCCTAAAGATTCTTGGACAAAAGCTATCTAGCAAGCAGCCAAGGTGAGCTTCTTTATGATTTCTTGAGTTTTTCCTTGGTTTTTCTTGCTAGAATTTGGTGTGTGGGATGCCTAACATCTATGGGGATGGATTTCTGTGGCTTTAGAGGTAAATTGAAGCAAAAAGGAGCTTGAAAAGGGGAGGTAAGTGTACAATAGCAGGCTAGCAGTGGCTTTGAGAGGCTTAAAGGGTGGATTCTTCATCTTTGAAGTGTGAGATAAGTGAATTCAGCCATTCACTTCATGCCCTTTAAATTTCAATAACTTCTTTTTTGAGTTTTAGGATGAATTGAGTGAATGGATTAGCTTGAATAGGTATTTGCATTAAAGGATTTTAGTGTATGGCATAAAGAAATGTGAATGGTACAGTTACTTAGAAAAAGAACTAATGTTATTGTCAAACTACACTTTGGCCAAGAGGTTTCTCATAGGGCTTAATATGTGTTAGTGTAGCCTGATATGTGTTTAGGGCAATTGAACTATGAAATAAGGGTTTGGAAGTTGGTATGTTATGGCTTTTCATATGAATTGATAGAAATAGACATAATTGGTATAAAGTATGTATATAGCCA